>CAJNDS010001368.1:0-21205 GCA_905221605.1 Symbiodinium natans | reverse complement strand
AAACCCCAAACCCTAAACCCTAAACCCTAAACCCTAAACCGATTCGCGGCTTTCAGAATCAGGTTCGGAGGGTGTCGAGGTAGTTGAGGGTTGGCAGGGCTCCGCAGCCGCACGGCGTGTAGTATGAGTCTCTATATCCCGCTTGGGAATCATTTTTTCATTTTTACTTGTATAAAACCCAAGAGTATACTAGAACTATTGTTTTTCTTAAAAAATTAAGGTTCTAAGGGGAGTATAGGAGTCGAGGAGGGCCTTCCACCTTCAGAATCGTTGCAGCGTGAATCCTCCACCCCCCCGAACTCCACGAGACCTTTGGCGGCAGACGTTTCGGGCACACCTCTGCCCTGAGCCTCGAGCCCTAAACCCTAAAACCCTAAACCCTAGAAACCCTAAACCCTACCCCTATACCCTACAAACCCTAAACCCTATACACCCTAATCCTGAAACAAACAGGGCCATCTTGCACCCCAAGCCCTCGACACGTCTCCCCAAGATCTCCTTGACAGCGCTTCTCAGGTCGGCAACATGGCCTGGGCCAAGGAATGCGTGAAGCCGCTCGGAGACATCGGCGGGAGGGCTTTGGGAGGGCCCAAGTTCGGCTTAAGCAGGGCTTAGGGTTTAGGGTTTATAGGGTTTAGGGTTTAGGGTTTAGGGTTTAGGGTTTAGGGTTTAGGGTTTAGGGTGGGCTTAAGGTAGGGCAGATGGGGCGGGGAGCTCCAAGGTCTGTAGAAAGTCGCGAAAGCACGAGGCTTAGGGACTGAGGGGCTCCCAGCGCACGACAAGAAACGAGCCGTGAACCCTGAGTCCTGCAAAGCAGAACCTAAATCCGAGCATGGGTATGAAACAACCTCCACCCCCCCCCCCCCCCCCCCCCCCCCCCCATAAAAAAAAAAAAAAAGAAAAGAAGAGTTTAAAGCGGATAAACAAGACAAGACAGGCACTTGAACCCCAAAGTAACAACCCTCAGACAAGGCAGCTGTGAGCCCAGGATCCCGAAAACGAGCATTTTAGACCTTTGTGTTCTGCAGCGCAAGCCCGATGTAGGTTGCACGCTTCCCTTCCCCGGGGCCGATGTCGCTTAGGTTTAGGATTGAGAGTTTGCCTTCTTTCGATGCTGAACTCAGACCCCAAACCCCGAAGGACCTCAAAGCTTGGTGCACGTAAACAAGGCCTTGAGCATTGCCCATGGTGGAAGTCGTGTTCAGAACTTGGGTCTTCGTTATTTCACAGAAGAGGGGGGTTATTCTGCTTAGGGCAACGGCAACCGCCGGTGCATTGTGGTTTGTGTACCTTTTCAACCTTGCTGTATGTTGTCAGTACAGTTGAGGCATCGCAACAGGATTGTAGACGTAGCAGCCATCACTTGACAAAGGAAGGGCGTTGACGTGAACGCGCGCCTGGATGCCTACGGCGGCACAGCTCTTTTTTTAGCGCTCAGGCTGCAGATTCCACGACTCGAGGTGTAAATGCTAATGTTTTGTCATGGCAGTCCCTTGATCGGTCGCGCTGAAGCTACTTAGTGCTGCGGGTTTTGAGGGCTTTTTCGTCCGCGGTACCGTTCAGGGCTTAAAGAACCACCTTGAAGCAGACCACGAGACCCAGCAGAAACATGCAATATGGGCAATCGGGTCTAGTTGCAAGCCGCTGCAGCCTCGAAATGCTCACAACGAAATCCTGTGGGCCCAGAGGCACGAAGTCGCTCAGCGTCACCACTCCCAGGCCCTTGCCCCTTCGAAAGCATGCGAAAGTCCCAAGGCAATCGAGCAGGGCAGCTGGGACATGATGAAATGGCGCCTCGCACTGAACAGATGAAGGTTTGGATCCTACTGGTAGACTGTTTCTTTGCAGGGCCATGGCTTAATGGCGTGGACGTCCCAACCCAAACAGCAGCCCAAAAGCAAGAACATGGCCAGCCGCAAGCTTCACCACGCCCAAGCAAGCCATCTTTCCTGCTCCAATTGCGGTACCGACCACCGTCACACCCTCAAGCTTTGAAGAGGTCCAAGGTCTAGAGGTTCAGATGATACCTGAACAGCCCGGCAGCAAAAAAGATGATACCTGACTAAAGTTGGCGATCCCAAGGCCCATAACCCATCATGTGCACGATGTGTCCAATCAGAGTCCAGCATGGGCCGAGTTGACCCCTAAACCCTAAACCTGGTGGCAAAATTAAACCCTAAACCTTAAACCCTAAACCCTAAACCCTAAACCCTCTCCATATGCCTTGAGCCCCAAGCTTGGGAAGGCTTGTCGAGGAGGCAAAGGTCGACCTCGAGATTCTCGACTACGGAGGCTTTTTTTTTTTATTTATTCTCAGGGGGGTTGTTTAAGCACGGTAAAAAGCTTGGTGGGCCTTTCATTGGGGTGCAGTCGTTGGGTTGCTCATGGGATAATCAGATAGTTTGCTTGGGCTTGGCGGTTTTGGGATTGCATCTCTTGAAGAAGGCTTGCTGAAGCCGCGACATCGAGTTCCAGAAGCAAGCGCCGAAAGCTTACGACCTTAAAGCCCGAACGCCCTGAAGCCCAACAAAAGAGCCCGAACCGGCGCTGTCCAGGTAGCCAGGGGTCGGAAGCATAATGAAACATTGGCTCGGCTTTTCGCAGGCTACAACGCGCTCGACTACGCGGCAGCATGCCATTGGCACCACCCCGATCGGCCGCCGATGCTGCCTGGGGGTTCCCCGGCCGTGATGTCATGGGTTTAGGGTTCAGGGTTTGGGGTTTAGAAGGGCGAAGGGTCAAGTTTCAATCGCTCTCGTACTTCAGAGTCACTGCTGGAAAGAGTTCTGGAATGAGTTGCAGAGCTGTCTTCACATTTCGCCCAAAGTTGCTTCAGGAAGCGCCTAGTATGAAGAAATGGGTCGGTTCCCAGTAAGGTCAAATATTCGTTTTCTTTGACCGCAAGGTACATGCTTTACGATGCTTCAAATTTCTCAACACATCAGTAACCCTCCGCAAGGGATATGGGAGCCCACTGTTCAAATAGCTCGGGCCCATCGGCTCTCGCCGCTGCGGGGCCGCGACCCTCGCTTCCGAAGCCAAGGAAAGCCGGCACCCACGGACATCGCCAGCTACCTGAAAAGCCAAGGCACGCCTCTCCTCCTTTTTTGCCAGGTCCAAGTTGAAGAAGTTCTTCTTCCGCTAGCTTCCTGTTTGGGATGGAGGGCTTAGGGCACAGACAGCTTATCTATAGTTTCCATGGCTGCACAGGTTTGGACGTCATGGTTGGTCTTACTCGCAACTTCCCTAGTGTCCGGCGCATGTTCCTTGCAGCGCCCGTCGTTTCACACCTTTTTCGCCGTTTCCCGGCTGATTTCCTCTTCTCACCTCAGAATGGGTTCCAGACCCGAAGCGAGGTAACACCTGCTCAGGGCCTATCGAAGGGTCTAGGGTTTAGGGTCTAGGGCTTAGGGAAAGTCAAGGGGATGAGGGTTCGGAAGCAAGGGGCTTGAGCGCGCTTAATTCTTCTGGCTTGTCGACCCAGGCATGCAGTACACCTGGTTTGGTGCGGCTCTTGCCGAGGACCCGGGCTGAGTCTTCTAAAGTTGGATTGTTGACAGATCAAGGGGCCACCCCCTTGAAAGACATGCAGGATGATCGGGCAGTATAGGCTCCGGGTGAAGTTGAAGGTAATGTAGAAATCCAACTTTGCTGTCCGTGGTCCTTGATTTTCCTGGTTGAAAGGTGTCCCCCCCCCCCCCCCCCCCCCCGCGCCGCCACATCCCAGTTTCCCAGTTTGCCAGCCTCGGAAGGACATTGATAGGCTGTGGGAGTTCCTCGAGAATGGCCAAGATGTCAACGAGCGAGGAGGGCATTTCAACAAGAGCCTTGCCTTTGGAAGAAGGGAAGAGCCCGCAACCAATGTTCGAAATCGTTTGAATGCGTTCCCCTGCAGTACAGGTTGATGCCAAGTATTGCATGTTGGGTTGCGAGTCCCGGAATGCCAGCTAGGCACTTAACAGGTCCTTCCATTCCTGAGCCCTCAGATGCGAAACGAGAAGGTCGGGGCTCAGTTTGCATCCCAGAGGCCGGATGCAGCAAGAAACAAGCAAGGCCTAGCAAGGGATGTTTCGGGAAAGGGGCCCAAAAAAAAATCCAGAGCCCTATAGAAACCCTGTAAACCCCAACAAACCCTAAACAAACCCAAACAAGGCAACTGGGGTCCCTGCCTCCTGGGAGCTCAGGAGCGCTTTAGAAGAAGCTGCGGACAACGGCGGCTCCCGGGAGTGGACGAATTGGTGTTGAGGGGGTTTAGGGTTTAGAGGTTCGGGGTTTAGGGGTTCAGGGGTTTAGGGGTTCGGGTTCAGGGTTTAGGGTTTAGAGATTCGGGGTTTAGGGTTTGTAGGGTTCAGCTAGATTGTCCGAGACTGGGTTCAATATGGGGCTCAGGGATTCGGGGTTTAGGGGAGAAGGGTCGAGGGTTTCGGGGAAAAGGGGATCCAGGGTTGGGGGAGGGGGCTTTAAGGTTCCTAAAATGATGGGTGCCTACTTTTGGGGTTTCTCTGGCAAGGAGTTACGTGCCCCATTTTAGTTGACACCCCGGGTTTTGGTGGTTTCAGGCTGGGTTTTGGGAGGATTAGGAGGATTTCCTGCTGGAAGGAATGGGTTCGTGGAATGTAATCATGAGAATGTCGCCTAAATCCTAAACCCTAAACCGGTGGCTCCACTTTTCTCCGAACAGACCACCAAATCACCCTGCCTGCGGTTCGGCCAGCTATGCGGGAGCGAAAAAAAACCTAAACCCTGAAACCTGAACCCTGAACCCTGAACCCTGAACCCTGAACCCTGAACCCTAAACCCTAAACCCTAAGTCAAGTTCGGTGAAGCTGAGTCAGCTCTGAGCTCGCTGCTGAAGAGGGCATTAGGGGTTCGGACGGCCATCCAGGTTCGCCCAGGTTAGGCCATCACCGACCCAGAGAGCCCAATACCCCTGCATATACCTTAAATCGTATTAAGGACCCTTTGTGATTTAAGGTATATTCCTTATTTAAGAGGTATTGGGCTCTTTGGGTAAAAGCTTGAAACCCGAGCTAAAGACCTTGGGGTTTATGAAGCCTCGCTCTCCAATACCTTGCAACTTTGCAGCTCTCGGAACTTTGCTTCCCCATGTCGGGCACGTGCATGCCTTGCCCCCCGAAGCCGCAGAAGTCCCTAAGCCCTGAACCCTGAAGACAAAACAACGAAGGCGTCTCTCTCGGGTTCACTATTGGCAAGAAAATTTTGGGGTCTGATGGCTGTGCCTCAGTGATTTTGCGTCGGAGGGGGGGGGGTCGGCAGGAATGAGCGGACCTAGATGTTGGCAATGTGCGGGGATTTTGTCTTGCTTGCTGACTTTCTTGGGCAGAGAGAGGGGGGACATGCCCACAAGCACGCGCAAAGTTCTTCAGTCCTGAGCCTTTCGAAACCCCACACGGCCCTAAGCCCTAAGGCTACTGGACGGCCAAGTTCTTGATGGTGAAGGGCGGGCAGGCCTTTGAGTTTGTGACGTGCGTGGAAGCTCGAAGGAGGGTGTATTTGCATTTGGGATTCTAAGGTCGCAGCTCAGTATTTTGGGAACAGTCAGTCTTCAGGGGCCTCAAGTCGGGCAGCCCTCAGTGATCCCCCCCCCTGCTCGTCGGATAGCATGCCCATTCAGGCCACACAGGTTTGCTACCGCAACTCGAAACTGGTACCAGCATCGCGGGTCGCATGTCCTTTGGCTGCTCGTAATGAGACGCATCCCACGTCGAGGGCTTAGGCACCACAAGCCTTGAAGTAAAACGCCCAGAGGGAAAGGCCTGCTTGAAGCTTCATGGGCAGCTATAAGTGGGGTTATGTAAGCAGGGTAGCTATAGTTAACTGGCTAGATCCGTCTTTAGGGTACTTATCACCCTGGCCAAACCGAGCCCCCGCCTTGCCGCAGACCAGCGTGACCCCAAACTGGATCTACTCCATGTCGCCGGAGAGCCACATGGCCAAATGGTACCTTTTTCCTTTGTTCTGCTCAAGGTTCCCTCATAAAGTATCCGACCCCAACAAAAAAAGGGTGCCCTTATTTATAGTAATTGACTGGGTGACCAAGGCCACTGCACAGCCAACATCCAGGGCAAGCTCGCCAAGTGAGTGGGTCTGGGGTTGCCGCCCTGGGCCCCCACGTTGGAAGATGTACGAGCTTTCGAGCTCTCGTAGAACTACCTTGGGTGAGCTGTTAGAGATGTTGAGGGCTTAGGGTGTAGAGATGTTGAGGGCTTAGGGTGAAGAGTGGTTGGGCTTTTTGCAGTTCGGGCGGGCTTCGGGCTTGGGAGTCGATTCTTCCAAGACGCCGCCGAATACTCAGAGAGCCGTGGTCGACCTCTTCGGGCACATGAGACGCCTCTGTAAGCTGCCTAAACCCTAAACCCTAAACCCTAAACCCTAAACCCTACACCCTACACCCTAAACCCTAAACCCTACAACCCTAAAACCCTAAAACCCTAAAACCCAAAACTCTACACCCACCTTATCCCCGAAGCGCTCAAGTCTCATCCTCGCAGCTCAGGCCCGTTACAGAGCCCCCCCCCCCCCCCCCCCAAGATCTGCAACTTGTGAACTCAACGCTAAATAGCCCCAAAGTCACCAGACGCTGACAGGAAGATTCTTTGAAGGCGTGAGTCAGCCGAAGCCCACAGGAAGCTTTTTAGGGATGAGGCTCAGTTTCCTGGGGCGGTCGAAGCCACGAGCTGCCATGCGTCAGTGCTCTATCCGCAAGCTCGCCCGAGGCAGCACTTAGCCATTAAGAGAGAGCGGGCTGCAAGGCGGCAGGATGCAGGATTTTGGGCTTACCAAGCTTGTTCATACGGTTTCGAACCCGCAGTTGAAGCCTTAGATGAGATACTGTTAGGATGTAGTAGGTGTCTTTGGGGTGTAGGGTAGAGGGATGCGCTTCCTAAACTCTTACATAGACCGGACACCCCCCAACACTCTTCTGAAAAATGGGCGGAAGTGCTGCTCTCGGCGCGCAGTATGAGCCACCACACTAGGCATTGGAATCGTGTCGCTTTCACTTTGGAATCGTGACACTTTAGCTTTATACGTTCGACAAAGTCTTGGGTACGCATCTCCGAAGGGCCGCCATCACAGAGCTTTCCCCTAAACCCTAAACCCTAAACCCTAAACCCTAAACCCTAAACCCCCCTCCCCCCGCAAGTTCCCCTCCAGTGAGTCTTCCGGCATTCTCGTTGCGAAAGGCTTGTGAAGTTGCTATGGTGCCAGAGCGACTGGAAAAGTGGCGCGTTGTTCGAAGAAGGGCGGAGGTTTCTCGAACAAGTGCTAGGTAGGCCCTTGGGGCATTTATATTTTTTCCCTTATTGGGTTTAAGACGATCATATTCAGGAATCTTTTTCAGAGGTTTTAAGGGCCATCCTAGAGAGAAATTGCAGGTTGAGGGCTTTGGTGCTCTTCCCCCCCGAGCATCCTAAACCCGCCCGAAGACCTCCCGCCTCCTCTCCCCCCTAAGCAGGTGGCATGGGCAAAGCCCAAGCCCCCAAACCCTAAACCCTAAAGCCTTCCAGAAAGCCTGCTGCAGAATCTGGTTGGCCTGGCTCCGCTGCGGGGCTGGAGGCGATCGCCTTGCGGCTGGGGCTGCACTTGGGTAGCTATCATTGGGGTTTGGTTGTGGTTTAGGGTTTAGGGTTTCGGGTTTAGGGTTTAGGATTCTGGGCCCAGGGTTGTTGTTATTGTTGTTATCATTCTTACGATTACTCTCATTGCTATTCCTAATTCTTCTTGTCGTTGTTTCCACGATTTTTGCAACTTGTTCTATTGCCATCGCAATAATTGGAGTTCATGGTGCCATCCGTTATTGCTGGCATCACTGGTTAGACGCGTCTAGCTCGCACTCCCCCCCCCCCCCCCCCCCGCCCTTCCCACACAGGGACCCAGTCCCCCTCCTCCCCGCCACATGCTACGTGTGCAAGTGGCTCCGGGCTCTTTTCGCAAAGCCCAAGCTCCGTCTGCTGCTTCCTCCAAATCGAGGGTTTTAGGATTCTTTAGGGCTTTCAAGGGTCGAACGTCCAAGCCTCAAACCCGTACGGGCGCGCAGCTCCTGAAACTGACAAGGTCTAGGGCTTAAGGTTTATAAGGTTTACGGTTTAAGGCGTGGAGGGTTCAAGGTATTTCGGGTTTAAGGTTTACGGGACTCAAGGCTTCAGGGCTCAAGGTTTCAGGGAATTCCCTCTTATCGGCTACATGCTTCGCCCCATCGAAAGAATGCTGAGCCCCAGGAGCACTTTGCGCCCTCCGTGGCCGTGTTCTGGCAGAGGCCGCACGCTTGAGCACCCCACAAGTTCAGGAAACATACCTGACAGATCAGAATAAGCACCTAAACCCAAAACCCGAATCCTTTGAGGTGTGTTCCTCAAAAGAAGGGCCTAAGCCTACACCCGAATCAGTTAGAGGTGTAGGCAGTGTATTCCTCAAAACAGAAGGGGGGGGGGCAGTGGCTCCCCGTCCTCAGAGCCTCCGAGATCCGAACATCCCATGGCTCCCCAAAGGCCGACTTATTGTTCATGTTGGATAGGCTCTACTTGGCCCTAAACCCTAAACCCTAAACCCTAAACCCCAAAAACGGCTGCAGCCGGCCGCCCTCAGGTTCGCTGCAGGGAGCCCTGGCGAAGAAGCCGATTCCCTGCTGAGCGCGCCGAGGGCTTGGGTGGGCTCGGGCTGTGGCTCTACCTCAGTTTGCTTAAGAACCACCCCAAACGAAAGGACCTATTCTTATAAGGGCAATATCGGGAATTTTTATTTATGTGTTTTGGGGGGGTTCTTAAGCAAATAGTAGTTTAAGAGTTGCAAAGGCTCCTGAAGTTCAGCGTTTAAGTAAGGGCTCTCTGCGAGGTGGGGGTTAGAAGGAGGGCGAGACTCTGCGTGCGTGTAGGTCCGATTGATTAAGACGGTGCATAGGGTCAGTTACTTTTTGGGGGTACCCGAAATGCAAGGCGCCATACAACAGGAATTAAAAACACAAAGGCGATCATACAGGATTCCTCAGCCCACGCGTGAAGGTTCATGGGCAGGTACAATCAGGGCCATATGTGCCTTAAGTAAATACCATTCATGCTGACCGTTCGGGGGCCCACATCTATGCATCGCGCGCACATGGATAAAAGTACACATCAGCAAAGATACGTGTATATACATACGCCCACGCCCGGAAACCTGTTTGTTTCTATTTATATGTTTGTCAAAAATAATAATACCAGGAACCATAGTGCTAACAAAAAGAGTATTCACATCATTTCCATTATTTTTAATCATCGTTTATCATTATGATTATTCTCATTGTTACTATCAAATGATCACTCTTATGATTATTATCATTATTAGTACCCTACATATACACATATACATACCCTAAGAACCTCCAACGAGGCAGCTCTTGGAGCTGTCCCTGGAGATCCTCCGCCTGCGAGGCTGTGAGGCCGAGGAGACACCCCCCTTTTTTTTCGTGGGGCCTTGATGGGTTTCTTTAGGGTTTAGGGTTTAGGGTTTTGGGTTTAGGGTTTAGGGTTTGGAGGGGAGGGGGGGAGGGAGGGTTCTTAGAATCAGGGTTGAGGGTTTTGGGTGGTGGGGTTTATAGTATATAGGCTTTTTGGGGCGGTTCATGTGACCAATGTGACCAGGGTTTAGGGATTTTGGGGACATGGTTTATTTTGTTTTGGGGTTCAGGTAGTGGGGTTTATAGGGTTTAGGGTTCATGGGCACCATGTACAAGTGTTCATGGGCACTTGAAAGTTGGCAAGTATAGGGTTTAGGGTTCATGGGCAGCTCGCCTTAGTCTAACGCATCTGCGCGCTCGGGTGTGTTTTTTTTATGTCTGGCGAGAGCTGCCGGCATGGGGTCTGAGGGTTTTAGGGGCTTTGCGGGGTGGCAGGTTTGGTGAGACATTGGAAACACGACACGTGTAGGGAAGTTTGTCAACAACAACAGGCTGGCAGATGCCAAGAGCGCACGGTTGAGAGGGTTTCTGGGCACAGCTTCCTGGCTTAGGGAACGGCGATGTGGGCTGAATAAAGGGGAACTGCGGCAGGACCAGGAAGCTTTCATGTTTACTCCAAACCAAGACCGGGCTTCAGCTGAAGTCCTGAAGCCCCGAATAATAATAATGATAATAATAATAATAGGAGTAAGAGTAAGAGTAAGAGGAAGAGTAAGAGGAAGAGTAATAGTAGTAGTAATAGTAATAGTAATAGCAATAGTAATAGTAATAGTAATAAAAATGGTAATACTAGTAGTAATACTAATGATGATTATTCAGATTATTATTACTACTATGTTTCCTCTAAACACTGAACCCTGGATCGGGATCGTAGGCCTTAAATCCTAAAGCCCTAGCGGTCCTAACCCTACTAAGCATCTTAAGCTTACCTGAAGTCACAAGGCCCTTGCAGGTGCGATCAAATTCAACCTCTCTCTTGCTGAGATCCTCAGAAGCTGTGCATAGCGTCTCTTCGACATCTGGCAGGTGTGGCACACACACACACACCCCATAAGCCCCAAACACCGCAAACCTGAACCCTGACGAGGTTCGGGGTCTTAGTGGTTTGCACTTAGCTTTATGGCTGGGAGTTTCGGGTGTGGCTTGGTTTGATTTGTTTCATCGGCTTGTGGGAAATGTGAGGCGTAGCTCCAAATTCATTTACGCGACATACAAAGCAACAGCAAGCCGAGTGCTTGAGAGCCACGACCGGTCACCATGGTCGAGGCCCGGCGCCACCAGGGCTTCCATTAGGTTCAAACCATCCAGTTCAGGGTTCAGGGTTCAGGGTTTAGGGTTCAGGGTTCAGGGTTTAGGGTTTAGGGTTTAGGGTTTGGGGTTACTAGGCTCGGCAACGTACAGGGTTTTAGCCGAGGCTGAGTGGGGGTCGTATCCTTTCCTGGCAGTTGTCCGCAGTCCAGTTGCAAAAGGGTTTAGGGTTTAGGGTTTGTTTACGTAGCATGGTCTTCTGGTTCCAAAGCCCTAAAACAAGAGTTGCCTTAGGGATGAGTTGTTACCACGGTGTAAAGTTCCGGATGGAGGCCCCAAGGTCTGCTGGGAACGGCGCAGTGTGCTTAAGTCGCGAGGTCTGTTTGAGCTTGGGTTTAGCTTTAGAACACACGTCGTCCAAATCAAGGCTTTTTCTGGAAACCTTTGCAAGAAGACTTCAGCCCTAAATCTCGCACCTACGCCGCCCCGTAAGCGGCGTGCTTTCTTGGGGTAGGCGGCCCGACCTTCTTGGATTCGGATGTTCGGGTTTTCCGGCGTTGCCGTTTAT
The DNA here is from genome assembly GCA_905221605.1 of Symbiodinium natans. NCBI lineage: Eukaryota > Dinophyceae > Suessiales > Symbiodiniaceae > Symbiodinium > Symbiodinium natans. The sequence continues at coordinate 9,935 of CAJNDS010001368.1, read as the reverse complement.
TCTTTTGGAGTATTGAGAACGGGCCTCTCTGACAGGCAATGCCGGCGATGGCAGGCGGTCCCGTCTTCTTGACCTCTTGTCTTGAAGGGTTTAGCATACATATATGTATATATATATATATATATACAAGCTACGGATGGAGGCCCCAACTGTTGCACCCACCTGCAACTTTCGCGTAGAGCTCGGAGACGACTTACATCACCCCCAAACCCTCAGCCCCGCATGCATCCGTGCCCCGCGGCCCCACCCAGCTCCCTCAGATGGTATCCCCCACCCGCCCATAGTTCCCTCCCCCAAACTCTGACCTTTCACCCGAAACCCAATACTTGGCCAGCGCAACTCGCTTTTCTGATAGCCCTGCAAGGAACATGCGGGGATCCCTGAATGAATTGACACCTTTTCCCCCACCCCCCAAGTCACAACCCTAAGCCCGGAATCCACACTCTTGGACTCCACAGCTGAAGTCCAGACCTCGAGGCCCCTCAACCCCACAAACGGTAAATAACCTAATGCGGTAATCGAAATCCACATCTAATTCCACAGAAAACAGTAGTTAAGACTCTACAAAGTATGCATGTGCACGCCTAACTCCTTGTCAGGGCTCGAGAGCCCGGGCAGGGCGGCAACAAGCTCAAGCCTCAACACCGGGTTACCGAGTGTGTTCTTGGAGGCTGTGGCTCGTTGAGTTTCGCAAATCTTTAAAACTATCATGTTGTCGGCTCGCAGAAGTCCAGCCGTGTCCTATGTCGTCAAAGACCCACCCCCCGTTCCCCCCCTTACCCCCCCCTACCAAACAAAGTCCAGCACAGCAAATCGAGATGAGTAACCCTAAGCCGAAAAAACCCTAAACCCTAAACCCTAAAAACCCTAAACCCTAAAATCATCGCAGAGTAAGATGGCAAAAAGCCCAACCAAGAAGCTTCCGAGGCCCCGGGCAGAGCCCTGCGGCTCGCCCCCGGGGCCGGCTGCGCGACAAGGCCCCCCCCCCCCCTCCACCCAACGCAACCCCCCTCCTGATTCTTTGTAGGGAATGAGGGATTGAGGTAATTGTATAATATATCCCCCCAAAAGAACCCTTTAAGGGATTATATAGGGTACCTATGGGTACCTCATTCCCCTCATTTCCTACTACGAGCCAGTAAGGGCAATTGAAGAGTAGGACCCTGGGAGTGGGTGTAGGAAGGGACCCCTAATGTAGTTCCCCCAAAATAGAAGCATTCCCTGAAAATAAGGACCCCAATAAGGGACCCCTAATACCCACATATGCTTTGTTGTCCTCTTATGGGGTGTCAAGAGGAATCTTTCTCAGGGTTTCGGGGCCCACCTCTGTAAGCCACGAATTCTAAGCAGTCTGTTTCAAGGTTTGGGTGAATGCGGAGCATGGTGTAGTGTGAGAAGAGCTCTAGGCACACCTGAACCCGGAACCCTGAGGCCGAGTCTCTTGTTAGGCAAACCCCATTCCGGTCATCATCCCGAATGCCTGACACACAAATCTGAGTCACAGGCCAACTCCATTGCGGCGGACCTTGCGCGGGGCCCAGCTCTGCAACGCCTTTGGGCCCTCCTTCCTTTGTTGCGCTGGGGTTTTTTGGTTTCGGGGATCAGTGGCAGTGGAGGCTCTGTATGATGGATTCTGAATGGTGAGGCCTTGTAGCTGCCATCTTAACAGCTTCTAGGGTTCTCAGTTTAAGAGGTACCCTAAACCCTAAACCCTAAACCCTAAACCCTAAACCCTAAACCCTAAACCCTAAACCCTAAACCCTAAACCCTAAACCCTAAACCCAAACCCTAATCGCTCCACCAAGAGCCAAGAAGAGAAGCAACCAGAGGACCTTCAGCTGCAGAGTGTGGCAGCTGTGGCTCGGAAGGCCGGGCAGTCTCTCGAGGGTTTAGGGTTTAGGGTTTAGGGTTTAGGGTTTAGGGTTTAGGGTTTAGGGGTATGGGATCTGAATTTGGTTTTGCAGGGTTTAGCGGGCGCCCTGAACGTTAAATCCTGAGGGCCCTAAACCCCAAAAGCCCTAAACAAAAGTCCTTTGTGGGTAGCTATGGGGCTTCTTAGGGGCCCTCGCAGGAGTCGGGGGATTGAGTTTAGAGGGCCCTGAAGGCTGAACCCTCGAAGTTCATCTTCCAGGAGGGTTCAGGGTTTAGGATTTAGGGTTTAGGGTTTCACTGCCGCCCTCAAAGCGTGCACGATCCCAACATCCTGACATCCGCAAACCCCAAGTGCGAGCACAAAGGAGTTAAGCCCGGAACTTTGCTGCCCCTTAAAGCTGACCTTACGTCTCAGGAGGACGGAGGGTCAAGCTTTTGGGGGCGAATCCTGGGAAAAAAATGGGAGTTTGGGGTGCACTTAGCTAAGACACTGCGTGCCTGTGTAACACTAACTTCGGATCCCTGTTGGGTCCTATGAATCGAATGATTCTAAGACAGCGTCTATGGACTGCAAGACGCATCGCTGTGTCATGTATGTGCATGTTCGGGGGAACCTCGGCGAATGCAAAGCCGCGGCCTGTTGCCAGGCATTGCCCGCCGTCGCACAGGCCAGCCACCAAGCGCAAGACTTAATCCGTAAACGCACCAAGGTTTATCAAGTGTTTTTCAGAAAGGCAGACCCGAACCATGCCCCTTCCGAAACCCTGAGCACTGCGACAACTTCCCGTTTGCGAAGATCCGAGCCCGCCCCCTGAAACTCCTCAACCCTCAGTCCTCAACCCTAAACCCTCCTGAAATTAGCATCTTGTGCCTAACCCCAGGAGGCCCGGATGCTGGCTCTTACATCATGTCTCCTCCTCTTGGTCCAAACCCTAACCCCCCTCTCCCACCCCCCCCCCCCCCAACATACCTTCTGCTAGCAATTCTCAGGTTTGAATCCCCGAAGCCCATCCGAAGCCCCTGCCTCGCGCCTTTATCGGGCAGACAGGAGCTCGTGCCAACGCCGCCGCAACCGCCAACCACGACAATGATGCAGGCCAACCCTGGACCCAGCGGTTGTGCTCGGCTGTGTGTTGAGACAATACAGGGGGCTGAAGAATTAGAATAGGTCTTGGGGGGTTAGTATAGTACAAATATACCTAATATTAGTCATTTTTCCGACCCCCATATTATTTGAAGTTCCTTCTGGTTTAGAGGTTCAGCCAGTGGGGCTTTGAAAGTCGTGCGAAGCAATTCCACCACATGCCATGTCCAGGTTGCAGGAAAATCCACGATCCTCAGATGGCTTCCATCACCGTGAAAAAAACAACAACGACTTAGAAGTCTGGGGGTGATAAATCGTGCCCATCGCGTAAGGCGTACAGTGTCGGCACACATGGAGCCTTATCACTTAGGTGCGCATAGGTTTGCAGGGAATGACTCAGTCGGTCGTGTTTGGAACGGGTTCTGGATAGTTCCCCGGCCACTCGAGCGCCGCATCGCAGCTGTATAGGCTCGAGAGGGCACGAATTCAAGCATGGAGCTTTGCTTAAGTTGAGATTGAGACCGGCTGAGCACCGTTCATGCAGGGCCCGATGCTGGGGGAACAGCTCCAGATCCTCAGCCCTGTGAATGGGGTTTAGACGGCTTAGGGTTGTGTTTGGGTTGGGCCCTCGGTTTTCATGCTTCCTCAAGACTACGACAAGTGGAGGGGCTCTGCTGCCTTTTGAAGCCCTTCAGCGCAAAGCCTTGAACAGTCCAGAAATGAGGAATTTGCGTTTTGAAACCCCGCATGCCGTGTCATCCCCAAACCGCCTCATTGAAAAGCTGGGCAAGAAGCCTCTGCCGGACGCTAAAAGGCCTACATGCAAGCCCTGAGCCCTGAACATCCCCCCCCAAAGCCCTAAGCTTTTTTAGGGGGGAATCAAGGAGTTGCCAGCTTGTGGCGCACATTCAGAGCCAGCTGGGCAATCTGGCGACGCTGCAGGAGCAGGAAGTGAGGCAGGGGCGCCGGGGGTTTGCGACGAGTTTGGGTCGACCTAGTGTGGCCTATCTACCCTGAGATTGGCGGAAGGTGCATTCAGTTCAGGTCAACGTGTTGGGTGCCTTCATCTTGTTTCAGGGTACATAGGTTACTCTGGGTAAGTGCAGGCTTCGGTTTTCATCTTCTAGGGGGGGGTTGTGCCGCCAGATTTCGGAGAAGTCGAGCGCAGCGGAGGATTTGGAAGGGTGATTTCGGTCGAGTCACAGTCGCCCCCCAGAGCCCAGAAGCCCCAGAGAAACAAGGCCTCTATCAAACTTTCCCCAGTTTTACAGTTGGGCCTGGGGCTTCCACGTCCTGCGTGTGGGCGCTTTAAAGCTCTTGAACTCCCGCCCCCCCCTCCCCCACCCAAGTTCTGCCCCCCCCCCCCAGACTTTGCTCACCTACCCGCGTTTCTCCAACAAGTAGGCTTTCTCTGGCTAGTTGCTATATGACCGGCAGCACCCGAAATGACCCGAAACCCTCACAAGAAGGATTCAGTCGAAGACCTCATCAAGTTGCTAGCCTGAGATGATCTTAAGACGCTCTGAGGAAACACGGTTTAGGGTTTAGGGTTTAGGGTTTCAGGGTTTAGGGTCTAGAGCAGAACGCGAGTCTTCCCCTCTTCCCCAAGCTCGATGGAGAACTGTGGGTTCCATGCCCCTCAGGGCTTTCAAGACCGAAGCTGTGGGGGTGGGTTTTGGTCATGTAAAGTGTCCATGTCTGCGCAGGCGCCTGCAGCGGGAGGTGCGCCCTTTGCAGTTTGGGGTTACCAGTGGCGGAAAAATTCCGTCTTCGGGCCTTCTGGGAGGGCTCAAACTTGTGGTGGTAAGTTGAGGTCCTCAACTGGTGTGGTAAGTTGGAGGGCCTGGGCCTGAATCCGGAGGCTCCCAAGGCTCAAAGTCGAAGATCTTGTCGTGAGGTTCTCGGTTTTACCTAGAAGCAAAGGAGTGCCGTTGATTTTAGAGAAGTGCCCATGCAACTCCACCACTCTGAGCTCCAAGCTGAATGATGCCGCAGCACCACACCAACTTCTGAACGAGGTTTTTTGCGAGCTCAACCGAGGCACCCTGAGCCCCCCAAAAAAGCCGCAACACTCCTCCCCCCCCACAATAACTTAAACACCTTTTTCAGAAGCTGTGAAGCCCTACTTACGACGTTGCGAAAACCTGTAGAATCACTGCAGCAAAGATGCTCTTGAGCCCTTACGGCCTGAAAGCCGCCGATCCCTCCCGAAAAATTACCTCCCAATGTAAACGCATTTTACTTATGTACATCTAGAAGGCCCTGTTCTTTGTCTACTCATCTTTTTTCTACTTATCTTGAGAAAAGATCTTGCTTTTCAAGTATACCCATAAGGTCCTTATTTTGACACCCGAAAGAAAGGTGGTAGCTGTGCTAAGACGAGTGGAGGGCCTCCGAGGCCACTATTGCCCGTTTTAAGGGCTTGGTGTTTTGCGGGCCTAGGTTGCCTCAGGCGCGCCGAACGGAAGCCTAAACCCTAAACCCTAAACCAGAACCCAACCCTCAACCCTCAACCCTAAACCGCCCAGCTGTGCAGGAGGGAAAACCTAAGCCCCTCAACCCCCAAAACCTTGATCGTGGATGCCCGAGGTTCTCCTTGCTTACCTCTCTTGACCGGGGCTCCTCTTAATTCTGCTGTCCTGAAAGCCCAGGTTCGTGTTGAGGGTTCGCGGATCCACGGGGTAGTAGTGGCCTGCTGTTGTAATGCAAAAATCGGTTTTCACCCTAAACCCTAAACCCTAAAACGGTTGGGTTTTGTCTTAGGGTTCGGCTGCTGCTCTAGCAGGTTGTCGTGTGGCAGCAGCTGAACACGAGAGCAAGGGATCACGGGCCACGCGACTGTAGACGTCGAGGGGGTTGGGCCTCCCCTATACACTTTGACTGATCGTTCTTAGAACCGGTTGCAACAACTCTGCAAGACAAAACTGTCACCTTTTCACTTTTCACCCGGGTTTGAATGAGGTTTACGAAAAGAAGGACCCCGAATTAGTCCCCCCTCCAGATAGTTAGGATTCCTTGTAATAGGGGACGCCAATAAGGTACCCCTAAAACCCAAACCAACCTAACCCTAACCTAAAACCTAATTTCGGAAAAACCCCCCAGTTTGAGACCCCATCCCGAAGCTTCGTCAGGCGGCAGTCCTTGGCCTCCATCCAGACGACCACCCGAGGACGAGTGTTTCTTAGGGGCACTGGGAAATAGTTTTTTCAATTATCGGGTACTTTATAATTATATTTCCTAAAGAAGCAGCAGGAAAAGAAAATCATTTTTTTTGCTGGAGTTCCAAGTTCAGTGTAGGCTTCGGGGATCTCCGCGTGGCGCAGAGCAGCCGCCCCCCGCCCCATTGGCGATCCCGGAACGCCCCTGGGGATGCGGGAGCTCGGGGCTTTGAGGGTTTCAGGATCCATTCATATAATATATAGTATAATATAATATATATATATAATAAATATATATATATATATATGAGCCCGCCGCCTTTAGGGTCTAATTTAGCTTTGGGTTTTTCTTATCGCTTTAAAAGAGCGAATATAAATTTTCGTAATACAAAACACAATATTACACCTACATATGGCACAGAAATCTCGTGCCCAGCGATTTAGGCCTAGCCGCACGCCATTACGAACTGCGAATTTCTGATTATTCTTATTTTCATTTGCTTTCTCTTTGTAAGCTATCTGTGTAGGGGGGGGGTGGGGGTGTGCGTGTCTTTTTTTTTTTTTTTTTTTTTTTTCAGCCTGCGTGAAAAAAGTCGCTGTTTGGATGGCTTCAGAAAGGACTCTGGCATTCGCAAGTGCTGTGAAACTACCTGCACGTTTAAGTTAAGCCCCCTGCAGCCTGCCCCCTTCCCCCCTCTACTCCAACCCCTACCCCATCACCCTCAACACGCCCCTTTCCACACAATTTACTACAACCCCACACCACTAGCACCTAACCCTCCTACCCCTCCTCTCACACCCCTCACTCCAAAATACCAACCTGAAGTTATCATAAACTCTAAAACTTTCAAATTCCCCATCATAAGTTATCATAATTATGATAACTTTAAACTTTCCCGATCAAATTATTTTTTTCATAACTATGACAAACTTTAAGTTCTTAATCTCTCAGAGTATGATTAATGATGATAAGCACTTTCATAATTATGATAATTATCATAACTATGATAAGTTATCAAAGGTTATCATAATTACGATAAGGTATCATAATTATGATAAATGTATAGTTATCACAAGTTATCCTCCTCGCCCTTCCCGTTAAAAGTGCTTAGGATTAGACCTTTAGTACATAAAACGGTACTAAAGCGCAAAGGAAAACACTGCTTACGATACAGAGGACTTTGGTACACTAGGATGCGTCAAGACACAATAAATTATTGCTTGCGATCTAATACATTGCGCTCTTTGAGATAATTAGTTGAGAAAGAAAAAGTGGCCACGTGCCAATTATTACTGCTTGTAACGGCGGGCCGCGGCCTACATACGACATTACCGTACAGGGGGGTATTATTAATGGTCGGGGTCGGGGTTTTTGCGACAGACCTTTTGTTGTTGTCTGCAGGTTTCCAAGTCTTGCTTTCGGGGGGGTAAGTGTTCGTAAGTTTCAAGGGAGCAAAATATAAGTTATCCCCTGAATTGAAACCCCTGTGTTAAAACTCTTAAAGGCTGAGAACGCGGAGTGGTTCCAAGTCTGTGCTTTATCGGGGGGTAAGTGTTCGTAAAATTTCACCAAAAACCATGACATTTTTTCGGGAATATGTGTCAGTGGAGCCGTGCTAACACAAAAAAAGCATGACACATTTTTCGCGGAAATATGTGTCACCAGAGTTCTCTTAGCACCAAACATGACAGTTTTTCCGCAGAATATGTGTCAGTATATAGAGCTGTGCTAACACATAAAAACATGGACATTTTCCGCGAATATGTGTCAGTAGAGCCGTGCTAACACAAAAAAAAGCATGACACAATTTTCCGCGAATATGTGTCACCAGAGTTTCTGTAGCACCAAAACATAACATTTCTTTGCAGGAATATGTGGCAGTAGTTTTAGCTCTGCTAACACAAAAAACATGGAACAGTTTTCGTTTGGAATATGTGTCAGTAGAGCCGTGTGCTACTCACCAGAGTTCTGTTAGCGCCAGAAACATGTCATTAGAGCTGTGCTAACACAAAAAACATGACACATTTTCCACGGAATATGTGTCAGTAGAGCCGTGCTATCACAAAAAAAGCATGACACATGTTCCAGAGGAGTAAGTGTCACCAGAGTTCTGCTAGCACCAAAACCATGACAGTTTTTTCCGCAGAATATGTGTCAGGAGCTGTTGCTAAACAAAAAACCATGACACGGTTTTCCGGAATATGTGTCAGTAGAGCCGTGCTAACACAAAAAAAAAGACATGACATTTTTCCGCGGAATATGTCTCCACCAGAGTTCTGTTAGCACCCAGAAACATGACATGTTTGTTTTCCGCAAGAAATGTGGTCAGTAGAGCAGCCGTGCTAACACAAAAAAGCATGACAACATTTTTCGCGGAATATGTGTCACCAGAGTTCTGTTAGCACCAAAAACATGACATTTTTGTTAGCAGAATTGTGTCAGTAGAGCTCTGCTAACACAAAAAAAACATGACACATTTTTCGCGGAATATGTGTCGTGTTAGAGCCGTGGCCAACACAAAGAACATGCACATTTTTTCGCGAATATGTGTATGCTTTTTGTGTTAGCACGGCTCTACTGACACTATTCCCGCGAAAAAAAATGTTTTTATGTTTTTGTGCTACGTGCCGGTTTTTTAAACACCCGGACATGTAAACAGACAAACAGGTATTTATACTACCTCCCACCCCTCCACCCCGCCTCCACCGCCTCCACCCCTCCACCCCTCCCCCCCCCTCCACCCCAGCCCTCCACCCCTACTCCTCCCCACTCCCCACCTCCCCCCACCCCCCCCCCACGCCTGCGCGGGACACCACAACGAAGAGGGTGTTAACACCACCAAGAAGCAGGATGTCACAACTTCTGGTGGTTTGAAGGCAATCCACAAACCGTGATATCATAACCGCTTATCAAGGTTACAAATTACCAAAATTCCAACCCAGAGTTGGGGCCCTAACAGAACACCAAACAATCTTGAACACACATGCAGTTGCGATATCTCTCATCTAACTCTAAACCCTTAACCCTAAAACCCCAAGCGACCAGCGGCATGGCTGCATATTTTGCAGAGAGCGCTTGATGCCACAAGAGGGCGCTAGCCACAAGATGGGTACCGGCCCTTGTTTTCACCTAGACCTACTTCGGGTTCAGGGTTTAGGGTTTAGGGGTTAGGGTTGAGGGTTTAGGGTTTCATAGTTAAACGGTGCATATATATATATATATATATATATATACATATGGTCACCCCCCCCATGATCCACGCGTGTCCTTTTCTTGCTTGCCGTTCTGCACCTGTGCTACTTACACCTGTAGTTGACATGAAAGCACACCGGTATTTACGATACGTTCTTGTCTTGCCATGTCTGAAGCTACAACTTGTTATCCATTACGTCTAGTTTCAAACAACAGAAGCCGCTTGTGGATTTGGTTTTGTGCGGTTTGCACATCTCTGTCATCCACTCCATAATCTAGACCCGGGAGTAACCTAGGACTACAAAGGGTGCCCTTTTTTTGGTTTTAAGAGGATTATATGGAAACCCCAACCAAAAAAAAGGAAAAAAGTGCCTTCTCCCGTTCCTGGCAATAGCTATCAATATCCACCTTCTTGAACTTCAACATTATTCATTAATTAGAGAAAACGGTTATAAACTGTTTTATACCTTATAATGCATAAACATAAAAGAAGAAGTGAAGGGGTTTATATAAAGCAGCGAACACAAGAAGCAGACTACATATTGAAGTTAGAGACGAACTAGCGGGGACAGAGACATTCTCAAGGGACACGCCAGGACTATAAATAGCGTATGAGAATCCTGACGGG
>CAJNDS010001367.1:0-20000 GCA_905221605.1 Symbiodinium natans | reverse complement strand
ACTACTACTATTACTACTGCTACTACTACTACTACTACTACTACTACTACTACTACTACTACTACTACTACTACTACTACTACTACTACTACTACTACTACTACTAGTACGACGACTCCTACTACCACAACAACGACTACTATCACCTCTTTTACGACCACGACGACGACTGCGACCACCAGTAGAGAATGATCAGTTTGCAAGAGAAGAGTGGGGGCTTCAAGGGACTCAAGGGCTTGAAGGGCTTGAAGGAAGCTTGGAGCTTGAAGAGATTCTAAGAAGGGAGCTTGAAGGGTTAACCAAAATGGAACAAAAAGAACACTGATCGATTTTCAACGCAACGTGGAAGTACCGTTGAAAAATAAAAGATTCAAAAAAGGGGTTTTAAGAGATCTGAAGAAGGCTTGAAGGGTCAACCAAAAATAAAACAAAAAGGGTTCCCTTGAAGCCCCCTTAAAGTCCCCCTTGAAGTTCCTTGAAGCCCCCCTTAAAGCCCCTCTTAAAGCAAAAAAGATTCGGAGGTGGAATTTAGAATACGTTTCCTTCCCTGCAACAAGTTAAATGGGGGGGGCGCCCCTCCCAACCCCCCCCGCTCTTTACTTCCAAAAAGTCTCCACTTCTCTGATTCTCGAACAATGAAAGACAAAAACAAAACAAGATTCGAGGGGGAATTTAAACTAAAATCCCTCTCTCTTCTTCTCTGATTTTTCGAAGAACGAAATACAAAAAACAGAAAAGTTCGAGTAGAACACCAGAGATCGTCATACTTAGAGCTGATTCAAAAAAGGTCTTGAGCGTACGGACTTGACCCAAAAACTGAAGAATTCACATAAGAGACCTAGAACGCAACGATTGGCCATTTGGCCGCGAAATTTGGAAGTGAGAAACTTCAACAGAATGCAGTTCTAAGACGGAAGAGTCCGCGGGACAGCTCTGAGTATGACGATCTCAAGTGGGGGACCTCCCCTTAAAGGGGACCCGAAGGGGGCTTCGACCTTCGTCAAAGGGAGCTTCAAGGGGGGACCTTTAAGGGGGGCTTGGACTTCAAGGGGAAAAATCCGAGGAGAAGAGAGAAGGAAAGTTATTCTAAATTCTACGCCCCTCGATTTTTTTTTATTTTGTTATTTGAAAAATCAAGGGAGAAGAGAGAAGGAATTTTAGTTTAAATTCCACCCCCCCTGAAATCTTGTTTTGTTTTTGTTTTTCATTGTTCGAAAATCAGAGGAGTGGAGACTTTTTACAACGCAATCACGAACAGTAGCATGTTTTTGGCTTGAATCTGTTTTTTTGTTGTGGCGGGCTTGGCCAAGAACCCCATGTCTTGTAGCGGAAGGCTAGGGGCTAGGGGAAGCGGCTTCGGCCTGCGAGTACCCGACGCCTCCCATCTCGAGTGCGTGTGGCAAGGGGCTAAGCCGAAAAACCCCATGTTTTCTAGTGGAGGCTAGGGAGGCTGCAAGGGGGGGCTTTAAGGGGGGATCAAAGGAAGCTGCAAAGGGAGGTTTCAAGGGGGGCTTGAAAGGGGGGTTTGAGACGCGGGCGTGAACGGCGCGAAGAAGGCCCAGGTACTAGGCCTCTTAAACTGCTCCCGGAAACCCCAGGCATGTCTTTGCACAGCTGGAGCATCTCCGGCTTACAGCTGGCCTTGACCTAACCCCTGGTAGGGCCTTCTGCTTTTCTTCGGTCAAGGCCTGTGCTTTCTAGAGCCTCCAGGCCCTGTAACCCCGGTGTTTCGTAGCCTGCCTTTTTCTGCCATGGCCTATCGCGCAAACATGCCCATCCGCACAGAGGTTCGCAGTGCCTTTGATGATGAGCGTCACGACTACATTGGCACTTGCAAACAGCTGGTCTACTTGCATGAGGGGAGACTGGCCCTCTTTGCACATCCTGCCCGAGATGACCACACTACGCCTACTGCAGAGGCCTCCGCTTCGGAAGCTGCGAGACACACTCCTCTTGGAGCTTTTGATTTGCCTACTACATGGATGCGCACACGGCCCCATCCGAGCCCCATCTTGGAGTTACAACATCCACTCCTCTTGGAGCCTCCAGCTCGACTACTACATTGGACGAGCCTATGGGCCCCGCCGAACACTCCTCTTGGAGCCTCAGACTCGCCTTCTGCGCCTGATGACTTCATGCCTTCAGCAGAGACGTTGCCACCTTCGCCCCAGCCGGGTGCAGCCAGGTCGGCCGACACGCCCAACGAGCCTCATGACCTGCAATACATAAGGTCCTTGCTTGTATACATGCACAACCACCTGGCCTGCCAAGATGCCTTGAGCCGCACCCTTATGCAAACAGCAGAATCCAGGCGCTTAGAGTTGCATGCAGTTTCCGCCAAATTGCAGGAAACACGTGCCAGCCTGGCCCTTGCTCAACAGGCCTACACCGATCTCAGGCACGAACTCGATAGCACCTCTGCCGATTTTTTGGCCTATCGCATTCGCACAGAAGCAGAACTGGCTTATCTTAGAGAAGCCTTGAGGCCCATGCCCTCCCAAATCAATACCCTCAAGCGCATTGCCATCTTGCCCTACAATGCACATCTTCAGGCCCTACGTACCTTCCAGGTCCCAGCAAACAGGTGGGAAGAGGCCAATCCCCACGCCCTGCTGCGTAGAGAAATTCTACACCTAGAGGACCGCCTCCTTCGCCTCGTTGCCCCGCTGCCAAGGCCTATTTTCAGATCCAGGCCAGCCTCCCGCATCCTGCCCTGCCTCGGCCACTGAGATAGCCCATCCACCTCGGATGATTGCGCAAGCATCTCAGTTGAGCAGTCCTACGCGACATGCCTCCCCGACGCCTGCCTAGCAGAATAACAGCTATGTTGGAGATAACTCATACGCCCAGGATGCTTGCGTAGCATCTCCTGCCCAAGATGAGCGAAACCTACCCAGCCCCTCTGCGTTGGTCCTGCGGCCGCAGCCCCATCGGGGCCGATTTCAGCGTGAATTTTTCACACAAGCGCAGAGCATGTGATCTCAGCCTTTTGCCGCGTAACATACGCAGGCCATAATTTCTGCCCCTTCCCTCCCGCCAGGTGCTTGCGACGACTACCTCAGCATCACCAACAACGAGAACGACCGCGTGGAGGACAACTCTAAGCCCTATTTGGGGAGTGGCACTCCCGCAGGCCTTCCTTCAGGTGATACCGCTCAAAGCTAGACCTGCCAACAGAGGCTCTAAAGACTGGAGCGTGCACACAGGCCCTGCCTCCTCAGCTTGGGTTTCGGCATTGCCCTCTTGCAACGCCGCCTCGCCGAGTGCCCCTCCATGCTCCAGCGTTGCCACCCTGCTATGAGCTGCAAGCCCTCGCCTAAAAATCTCTGCGCCATAAGAAGCAAGCTCTTCCCAATAATCAAAACAGGGAAGTTGCGTAAAATTGCACAAGCCGCAACTAGGTCCAGCACTTGCGCACGCAGCATGTGATGGCAGCCTCCCCCCCCGCATGCCCCCCTTGTTTGCTAAACTTATAGGGGTTTGGGATGAAGCGCTGGCACACGCCACCAAAGCCTCAAGGGTGGCCGCGCTTTCTATGCTGCAGCCTAAGGGGGCCCGCCCCTTTTCTTCGCCCGCAGCCTCCAGCCAAGCCAGCCTTCATCACAGTCTGCGGCCTTGAGACGAAGCCTCAAAGGAGGCCAAAGCCACTACGTTAGCCGCCAGCTTTAGGCCACAGCGTCAAGGGGGGGCAAAGATCTAGCCTCGAGCCTCAGCCCGAGTACGGACCAGCCAAACCCTTTGATTTCCGCCTTCGGCCCCAAGCCACTGCTATTCGAGCAGCCTACATTTTTCAAGCAGAATCTTTCCCCCAGGGATGGTGCCCATAAGTCAGCCTGACAGCGCCAAGGCTCCCAGCATCGAGCGCGCTGCCTTCAGGGATAAAGTGACACACAGGCAGTCTTAGCTGCACGCGCGATGCCCCCCTTGGCAGTAAGGAAAAGTCTCAAAAGCCCTTAAGACATCTGTGCAACAGGCAGGAGCGCAGGAGGGAAACTTTGGAGAACTGGTGAACTCAGCCCAGGAAATGGCCTTCGGAAAGCATCGCTCGAAGCCCGTCCCTTCAGCATAAGGCGGAGTCTCAAAACTCTTGAGGCATCTGCCAAATACAAGAAGCCTCAAAACTTTCAGGCGCCAACCCTAGCGTCCGTGTGGCAGCTCGCGACGCCAGCCCGGCCATGTTGCCTAAGTTTTTGGGGGTTTAGAATGACACTGCCCACACGCAGTACACAGCGATGCCATCTGTGCCTATGCATTTTTTGCTACCAATCCTGAGCATCGACGCCCATCCTTTGGCCATAAGGTGAAGTCTTAAACCTTTTGAACTTCAAAACTTTCAGGCACGAAAAGTCCAGTTAAGGCCTAAGCAACCGCCCTCACGTCCGCGCGCGCCGCTCGTGAATCCAGCTTGGCCATCCTACCTGAGTTCTTGAGGGTTTAGGATGACACGCGCCCACGCCCGCCCGGAACAACTACTTCTTGTGTTTTTTCGCCTTGAGAGTGGTCAACCCGTCCCCTGACCATGAGAAGAAGCCTCAAAGCTTTTCGGGCATCGGTGCAACTCACAAGAACTTCAAATCTTTCAGGCACGAAGTCCAGCCGATTTCTAGAAAGTCTGCCCTCACGTCCGTGCGCAGCTCGCGACGCCAGCCTGGCCATCCTGCCAGCTCCCCGGGGTTCAGGATGGCACACTCCCACACGCTGCCCTCGACAATGCCTTCCATGCCTAGGTTTTCGGCTACCGCTTCTCATGCATTTTCGCCTTGACACGCGGTAAAGCCCGTCCCCTGAACGTGCGGAGAAGCTTCAAAGCTTTTGGAGCATCTGTGCAAACCTCATGCCCATACGCTGCCAGCGACAATGCCAATGTATGCTTATGTGCTAGCCTACCACGTCTCATGCTTTTTTCGCCTTAAGAGTTTTGGTCAAGCCCGCCCCTTGACCATGAAGAGAAGTCCTAAAACTTTTGGGGCTCCGGCGCAATCCACAAGAACCTCAAAAAAATGTCAGGCACGAAGGTCCAGCCAATGCCTATGAAAACCGCTCTCGCGTCTGCGTGCGCAGCTCGCAACGCCAGCCCGGCCACCCCGCCTGAATTCTTGGGGGTCTAGGATGGCGCGCGCCCAATGCCATCCATGCCTTTTTTTTTTCTGTAATGCTTGACTGTGGAGGTCACTTCGGCTTCCCTACCTTTTGGAGTTGATTTCTTGCCCTCTTTTTGTGTCTCCAAATCTACATACCTTTTACCACCCGCACAACCAGCAGAACCCAGCCGACATACACGCAAATGCATACCACCCACTCAAGCCACTTTGCACCACATAATGACACACACCACACTCCATGACACACACGACTCGGCCAAAACGCCGAAACCACAACACACCACACCCATTCACAATGAAAAAAAAAACGAGGTAAACACACACAGACACCACTGCAAGGTCACTGTTTTTTTATTTGGTGTACTTCTGAGACTCCATGCCTTACCACCCTTTGCCCACACACTGACACTTTCCTGCACACTCCAACCCACTTTGCAACCACAAATGCTTACACACACACACACACACATCCACAACACTCTGCACATGTACACTCAGAAAAACAGCCGAAACCACAACATGTGATGTCTTTAAGTTCCAATTGCAATGTTTTATCTGTTTGTCTTTTTTTTGGTTCAGGACGGTTTCTCGAAACCCTCTCTTTCCAAAGGCTTGCAACTCAACCGAGAGATCATCCCGACAAAAAACAGAGAAAACATTGAACAAAAGCAAAAGAACAATTCTGTTCACACGGGCGAAGGCAATTTGAACTGAAAAAAAAAACAAAAAGTGTTGCTGTGTCTGAATCTGCTGCTAAATCTGAAGAAAATTGTCTAAGTTTCACGACTCTGGCTTTTTTCCAGTTTTTTATCGATTTATCCAAAGTTCAGAAAGAAAAACCCATGTTTTTGCAGTTCCTGCTAACATTGAAAAAAACAATCACACTGACCTCTCATCATGGCCAGAACGACTTGTAAGAGTCGCCCAGCCTCGATTTCCATTCCATTCGACTTTTTTTGACAAAGCTTCAACTGCGTTCTCTTGTCTTTGCTTGTCCCAAAATGGCCAAACAGACATCAAGGCACACTGAAATTTTGACAGAAGATCGAGCAGAAGAAACTCTGCTTTTCTTTCAGGCTGGGTGCCCTCAATTCTTTGTCTTTCGTTTTGGTTGCGTGTTGCAATTCTTCCCTGGATTCAGCACCATTCAACGAATTTTCAAAATTTCTAAAGTCTCCAAAAATGTGAAAAAACCCTCAAAATCAACACTTGATCAGTTAAATTTGTTGAATTTACTCTGGTGTTTCGCTCGCTTCGCTCGCACTTATTCACATTCTGGAAATACACTTTGCAATTTTCAAGCGGTTTGGCTTGGGCGTCGCGCGCAACCTTGACAAATCAACACCACGGTTAAACTCGTCTCGTCCTGCAGTTGATTTCTGTCCAAACGGCACTGTCAGAGGCTTTTAAAAACACTTGTTTCAAAGCATTGAACTTTTCCAAGCTGCAGTTTCCACCGATGTTGACTCTGCACCCTTCTTTTCTCCTCTTCTGCCTTCAGGCCTTGCACCAAAACCTGGAGAATCTGAAACCCAAGATGAGGGGCAGCAAAATTGATCGAAAAGGTAGGGAAGCTCCAGTGACCTCCACAGTTAGAGAAAGTTCCGGTTCACACTTTGCCGCCTTGCTGCCTGCTGTTCTAATTTTGGGGGAAGACTGACACAAGACTTAGACTGGAACCGACTGAGAGGCTTATTTGTTTTACTCGCAACGAGGAGCTGTGAAAGCCAGATCTGGCTTCCCGTGTGTGAAAAAAACGCCGCAACTGGGCCCAAAAATGGCTCCCAAACTTGGGGTCCAATTTGAGGCTCCAACCTGGGTGGCCTTGTGTGTTCACACAGGAAATCCAAAATCTAAGGCCCGTTTTCGGTGCCCAGAATTGAGCTGCTTTTGGAACCCATTTGGGGTCAATAATATTAAAATCAACTCACAGACAAACAAGATTTTTTCTATTCGATACTGTTTGCATCAACACTTAAGAAAACAAAAAACGCCGTGCGTGTTCTTGGCTTGCTAAACTTGTCTTTAGCTGGCATTCAAGACAAAGCAGTCTTGCATTGTTCGCCTGCGATCTTTCTCGCACTGTGGAGGTCACTTCGGCTTCCTACCTTTTGGAGTTGATTTCTTGCCCTCTTTTTGTGTCTCCAAATCCACACACCTTTTACCACCCGTACAACCAGCAGAACCCAGCCGACATACACGCAAATGCATACCACCCACTCAAGCCACTTTGCACCACATAATGACACACACCACACTCCATGACACACACGACTCGGCCAAAACGCCGAAACCACAACACACCACACCCATTCACAATGAAAAAAAAAACGAGGTAAACACATACAGACACCACTGCAAGGTCACTGTTTTTTTATTTGGTGTACTTCTGAGACTCCATGCCTTACCACCCTTTGCCCACACACTGACACTTTCCTGCACACTCCAACCCACTTTGCAACCACAAATGCTTACACACACACACACATCCACAACACTCTGCACATGTACACTCAGAAAAACAGCCGAAACCACAACATGTGATGTCTTTAAGTTCCAATTGCAATGTTTTATCTGTTTGTCTTTTTTTTGGTTCAGGACGGTTTCTCGAAACCCTCTCTTTCCAAAGGCTTGCAACTCAACCGAGAGATCATCCCGACAAAAAACAGAGAAAACATTGAACAAAAGCAAAAGAACAATTCTGTTCACACGGGCGAAGGCAATTTGAACTGAAAAAAAAAAACAAAAAGTGTTGCTGTGTCTGAATCTGCTGCTAAATCTGAAGAAAATTGTCTAAGTTTCACGACTCTGGCTTTTTCCAGTTTTTTATCGATTTATCCAAAGTTCAGAAAGAAAAACCCATGTTTTTGCAGTTCCTGCTAACATTGAAAAAAACAATCACACTGACCTCTCATCATGGCCAGAACGACTTGTAAGAGTCGCCCAGTCTCGATTTCCATTCCATTCGACTTTTTTTGACAAAGCTTCAACTGCGTTCTCTTGTCTTTGCTTGTCCCAAAATGGCCAAACAGACATCAAGGCACACTGAAATTTTGACAGAAGATCGAGCAGAAGAAACTCTGCTTTTCTTTCAGGCTGGGTGCCCTCAATTCTTTGTCTTTCGTTTTGGTTGCGTGTTGCAATTCTTCCCTGGATTCAGCACCATTCAACGAATTTTCAAAATTTCTGAAGTCTCCAAAAATGTGAAAAAACCCTCAAAATCAACACTTGATCAGTTAAATTTGTTGAATTTACTCTGGTGTTTCGCTCGCTTCGCTCGCACTTATTCACATTCTGGAAATACACTTTGCAATTTTCAAGCGGTTTGGCTTGGGCGTCGCGCGCAACCTTGACAAATCAACACCACGGTTAAACTCGTCTCGTCCTGCAGTTGATTTCTGTCCAAACGGCACTGTCAGAGGCTTTTAAAAACACTTGTTTCAAAGCATTGAACTTTTCCAAGCTGCAGTTTCCACCGATGTTGACTCTGCACCCTTCTTTTCTCCTCTTCTGCCTTCAGGCCTTGCACCAAAACCTGGAGAATCTGAAACCCAAGATGAGGGGCAGCAAAATTGATCGAAAAGGTAGGGAAGCTCCAGTGACCTCCACAGTTAGAGAAAGTTCCGGTTCCAAACAAGTTCACACTTTGCCGCCTTGCTGCCTGCTGTTCTAATTTTGGGGGAAGACTGACACAAGACTTAGACTGGAACCGACTGAGAGGCTTATTTGTTTTACTCGCAACGAGGAGCTGTGAAAGCCAGATCTGGCTTCCCGTGTGTGAAAAAAACGCCGCAACTGGGCCCAAAAATGGCTCCCAAACTTGGGTTCCAATTTGAGGCTCCAACCTGGGTGGCCTTGTGTGTTCACACAGGAAATCCAAAATCTAAGGCCCGTTTTCGGTGCCCAGAATTGAGCTGCTTTTGGAACCCATTTGGGGTCAATAATAATTAAAATCAACTCACAGACAAACAAGATTTTTTCTATTCGATACTGTTTGCATCAACACTCAAGAAAACAAAAAACGCCGTGCGTGTTCTTGGCTTGCTAAACTTGTCTTTAGCTGGCATTCAAGACAAAGCAGTCTTGCATTGTTCGCCTGCGATCTTTCTCGCACAGTTAGAGAAAGTTCCGGTTCACACTTTGCCGCCTTGCTGCCTGCTGTTCTAATTTTGGGGGAAGACTGACACAAGACTTAGACTGGAACCGACTGAGAGGCTTATTTGTTTTACTCGCAACGAGGAGCTGTGAAAGCCAGATCTGGCTTCCCGTGTGTGAAAAAAACGCCGCAACTGGGCCCAAAAATGGCTCCCAAACTTGGGTTCCAATTTGAGGCTCCAACCTGGGTGGCCTTGTGTGTTCACACAGGAAATCCAAAATCTAAGGCCCGTTTTCGGTGCCCAGAATTGAGCTGCTTTTGGAACCCATTTGGGGTCAATAATATTAAAATCAACTCACAGACAAACAAGATTTTTTCTATTCGATACTGTTTGCATCAACACTTAAGAAAACAAAAAACGCCGTGCGTGTTCTTGGCTTGCTAAACTTGTCTTTAGCTGGCATTCAAGACAAAGCAGTCTTGCATTGTTCGCCTGCGATCTTTCTCGCACTGTGGAGGTCACTTCGGCTTCCTACCTTTTGGAGTTGATTTCTTGCCCTCTTTTTGTGTCTCCAAATCCACACACCTTTTACCACCCGTACAACCAGCAGAACCCAGCCGACATACACGCAAATGCATACCACCCACTCAAGCCACTTTGCACCACATAATGACACACACCACACTCCATGACACACACGACTCGGCCAAAACGCCGAAACCACAACACACCACACCCATTCACAATGAAAAAAAAAACGAGGTAAACACATACAGACACCACTGCAAGGTCACTGTTTTTTTATTTGGTGTACTTCTGAGACTCCATGCCTTACCACCCTTTGCCCACACACTGACACTTTCCTGCACACTCCAACCCACTTTGCAACCACAAATGCTTACACACACACACACATCCACAACACTCTGCACATGTACACTCAGAAAAACAGCCGAAACCACAACATGTGATGTCTTTAAGTTCCAATTGCAATGTTTTATCTGTTTGTCTTTTTTTGGTTCAGGACGGTTTCTCGAAACCCTCTCTTTCCAAAGGCTTGCAACTCAACCGAGAGATCATCCCGACAAAAAACAGAGAAAACATTGAACAAAAGCAAAAGAACAATTCTGTTCACACGGGCGAAGGCAATTTGAACAAAAAGTGTTGCTGTGTCTGAATCTGTGAAAACACAGCAGCAGCGCGCTGAACCCTCTTTTTCTCACGACTTGAGCCAAAGTCATAAGCCGGAGGCTTCGTCAGTGAAACTCTTTACACACAGGTGAAAACTCTGCTCTGCCACGTGTTCTCCACAACCACAAAACAAACTCAAACGTCAGTGGGAGTTCTCGGGACCTACCCAACTACACCTAAAGCAAGCAAAAACGTGCACAGTCACTCCTACAGCTTCCAGACACACATCCCTACAACTCAAGCACTTCAAAAGGCTTTCCCACTTAAAGCAGCACTCCCGTCGAGCCTCCAAGGCACAACTACGGAGTTCCTCTAACTACACACACACACAACTCTGAGCCAGCATGCAGGACAACAAAGTTAACATGTCCTTAGACAGGAACTTTCGTCTGCACGCTGCGAGGCGTAGCCACCCGAAGGGGCCGTTGGTCAAGGTGAAACTAAACTAAAAAATACCTCGCTTGAGGTGTTGCGTTCTCAGCTAGGCCCTCTCTCAGCTGCAACCCTCAGCACTCGCGAGGCCGAACTTTGCCTTCCGCATGCATTGCTGTTGAGGCACTTTTTGTGGCATCAGCCTCCGTAAGTTTGGCAATCCCCACTCAGCACTGGATGTTCTGTTCGAGGCATATTTCCTCAGCGCATGCGAGGCCGCAAAGTGAAACACGTGAGGTATGAAAAACTGCTACTCCAGTTTCGTCCGCAGCTCCGGCTTTCTCGCACTTACTAACCGTGCCTTGCAGCCTCCCCCAAAGTAGCGTCACCCTGGCTTTCTCGCTCTTACTCACCAGTTGACCAATATGCATCTCACGCGGTTGCTTCATGGTAAAACTGCAGCTCGAGGTCCCGGCGTTCTCGCTCTTACTAACCCGGACCGACACTGCAGAGAAGCATTGACTGTTGTTCCCTCAGCGGAGGCGAGGCCGAACAACCATTCCGCTGCATCAGCGCAGCCAGGCCCTCAGCTCCTCACTGAGCCAGGGCTCTCTTTAGACAGAGTTCCCCTGCTGGCAAGCCCTCTATCTCTTTGTGACCCCCGCGGTGCCACGTATAAGCAGCTGCTCCGCGTGTCTTAGGACCACAGTTTTCATTCGGATTTGTTGTTGTAGGCCTTCCAGTGCTTGAGGCCAAATCCAAACACCACATCTCACGTCACACGGCTAGGCAATTTGGCTCCAACATCTGAAGATAGTGACACATACTCTGCGTGGCGTCCGCGTGAGCTAGCCTGTCCTAGAGTTTAGGAGTTCGGCTCTTACCACAGGTCTCTTTCGGTGGCCCGTACTCAGCAGCCAGCACATGTACCATCCTCAGACGCCAGAGCCGCCTTGCCCCAGCAAGTGCCCATACAAACCACTCACCAGACAGTGAGAGCCAACATCTTCAAACAACCTCCAGCGGCCGTGCCGCGAGGACCTAAACATCCGCAAGGTTCCGCCTTGTCTGTGTGCACGGACAGACCCCAGCCCTTGCAGGAGACGTGGATGTAAACAAAAGCAGGCCTGCCATGTCCAGCAGGCTGATTACCATTGGTTGCCTTCAGATGGGAAAAGCTCGAAGATCGGGTAACCTCCATCTGAATCCTTTCCGGCCAATACCAACCCTTACAAACCCTCAGCACGGAGCGAGGCCGAAGGAGGCTTCTTGGACTATTGGTTTTCCGGGGAGCAGCCACCAACAGCTGCTCTTCAACTTGCACTGCGCCGCACCACAGTCCTACTGCAAGTTCTTTGGCAACGGTTTCTCAGTAGCACCAGTCAATGAGCTTTACGACACTGATGCCTCTGGTTATTTGTGTCCAGGCAGATCCACCAGGGTTGGCCAAATCTTTTCTACCTGATCCTACCTGCGAAGAAAATCCTGTTGTGCTCAGCTTGCAGATCCCCGAAAACCTGCAAGCTTGGGCTCGAGCACACCGCAATTGTTCGGGACACTCCTGTCGCCACTGCAAGGATGCCGCTTGCAGTGCGACGTTGGCCTGCACTGTCTGCAGCGTGCCTGGCCGTTTCCCCCGTGTTTCGGTCTCACCTTCGTTTTCCACACAATTGAGCGAGGAACCCAAACTCACCTTCAGCACAGCCCTCAATCCAAATGAGGGTCGGTGGGTTTTGCTCACCCAGAGACAGCAGGAATCTCTGGTGAGCAATAGGCTAGCGTCACCCCTCAAGCAAAGCGAGGCTGCAACTCTCACTGTGACCCAGAGCAGACTGTAGGCCACAAGGTTCCCTCAGCAACGCGAGGACGAAAAGCTTCCCTCCAGCGAAGCGAGGCCGAAACTGTGCACTCGAACGTCCTTCGTCGTCGGCAGCAGTTGGCGGGCCGCCGCTCTATGACAGCTTAGCCGGTCAGCCGGCCTACGAGCAAACACAGTTTTGCCAGGCCTCAAAACGGAACCTACCCTTAGTTACAAGCCCCAGGGCCAGCCACAACGGCACTAAAGACGCTCTCTACCTGAGCACCCCACCGGGGTTGAGCCGAAACCTTGAGCCAACCAGGACTTTCGTCTGCACGCTGCGAGGCGTAGCCACCCGAAGGGGCCGTTGGTCAAGGTGAAACTAAACTAAAAATTACCTCGCTTGAGGTGTTGCGTTCTCAGCTAGGCCCTCTCTCAGCTGCAACCCTCAGCACTCGCGAGGCCGAACTTTGCCCTCCGCATGCATTGCTGTTGAGGCCCTTGTTGTGGCATCAGCCTCCGTAAGTTTGGCAATCCCCACTCAGCACTGGATGTTCTGTTCGAGGCATATTCCCTCAGCGCATGCGAGGCCGCAAAGTGAAACACGTGAGGTATGAAAAACTGCTACTCCAGGTTCGTCCGCAGCTCCGGCTTTCTCGCACTTACTAACCGTGCCTTGCAGCCTCCCCCAAAGTAGCGTCACCCTGGCTTTCTCGCTCTTACTCACCAGTTGACCAATAATGCATCTCACGCGGTTGCTTCATGGTAAAACTGCAGCTCGAAGTCCCGGCGTTCTCGCTCTTACTAACCCGGACCGACACTGCAGAGAAGCATTGACTGTTGTTCCCTCAGCGGAGGCGAGGCCGAACAACCATTCCGCTGCATCAGCGCAGCCAGGCCCTCAGCTCCTCACTGAGCCAGGGCTCTCTTTAGACAGAGTTCCCCTGCTGGCAAGCCCTCTATCTCTTTGTGACCCCCGCGGTGCCACGTATAAGCAGCTGCTCCGCGTGTCTTAGGACCACAGTTTTCATTCGGATTTGTTGTTGTAGGCCTTCCAGTGCTTGAGGCCGAATCCAAACACCACATCTCACGTCACAAGGCTGGAAATTTGGCTCCAACATCTGAAGATAGTAACACATACTCTGCGTGGCGTCCGCGTGAGCTAGCCTGTCCTTTCTTTAGGAGTTCGGCTCCTTTCATCGCTTGTCTTACCACAGGTCCCTTTCGGTGGCCCGTACTCAGCAGCCAGCACATGTACCATCCTCAGACGCCAGAGCCGCCTTGCCCCAGCAAGTGCCCATACAAACCACTCACCAGATAGTGAGAGCCAACATCTTCAAACAACCTCCAGCGGCCGTGCCGCGAGGACCTAAACTCTGCAAGGTTCCGCCTTGTCTGTGTGCACGGACAGACCCCAGCCCTTGCAGGAGACGTGGATGTAAACAAAAGCAGGCCTGCCATGTCCAGCAGGCTGATTACCATTGGTTGCCTTCAGATGGGAAAAGCGCGAAGAACGGGTAACCTCCATCTGAATCCTTTCCGGCCAATACCAACCCTTACAAACCCTCAGCACGGAGCGAGGCCGAAGGAGGCTTCTTGGACTATTGGTTTTCCGGGAGCAGCCACCACCAGCTGCTCTTCAACTTGCACTGCGCCGCACCACAGTCCTACTGCAAGTTCCTTGGCAACGGTTTCTCAGTAGCACCAGTCAATGAGCTTTACGACACTGATGCCTCTGGTTATTTATGTCCAGGCAGATCCACCAGGGTTGGGCCAAATCTTTTCTACCTGATTCTACCTGCGAAGAAATCCTGTTGTGCTCAGCTTGCAGATCCCCGAAAACCTGCAAGCTTGGGCTCGAGCACACCGCAATTGTTCGGGACACTCCTGTCGCCACTGCAAGGATGCCTCTTGCAGTGCGACGTTGGCCTGCACTGTCTGCAGCGTGCCTGGCCGTTTCCCCCGTGTTTCGGTCTCACCTTCGGTTTCCACACAAGTGAGCGAGGAACCCAAACTCACCTTCAGCACAGCCCTCAATCCAAATGAGGGTCGGTGGGTTTTGCTCACCCAGAGACAGCAGGAATCTCTGGTGAGCAACAGGCTTGCGTCACCCCTCAAGCAATGCGAGGCTGCAACTCTCACTGTGACCCAGAGCAGACTGTAGGCCACAAGGTTCCCTCAGCAACGCGAGGACGAAAAGCTTCCCTCTCGCGAAGCGAGGCCGAAAACTGTGCACTCACGCCCTTCGTCGACGGCAGCAGTTGGCGGGCCGCCGCTCTATGACAGCTTAGCCGGTCAGCCGGCCTACGAGCAAACGCAGTTTTGCCAGGCCTCAAAACGGAACCTACCCTTAGTTACAAGCCCCAGGGCCAGCCACAACGGCACTAAAGACGCTCTCTACCTGAGCACCCCACCGGGGTTGAGCCGAAACCTTGAGCCAGACAGGAACTTTCACACCCCCGCTTGGACTGTAATGCCTCAGAGCCACGCACTTCTTCACAGCTCGGTGTTTCCAGTGCTTAAACATCTCATCCCAGGCAAAGTCCGAAAGCGAGCACTCCTACTGCCGACCTAAGAAGGTGTTCCTACAAGACCTAACGTGACTTTCGCAGCACGCAAAAGAGCTCTACCCAGTTTAGTCGGATAGATACCTGTTTCTTCGACACTAGCAATTGAAACATGCTGATGACTTTTGTCACAGGGCTTTCCAGAGAAGATTTCACTCCACTCCTCTCGGTTTGTAGCAAAGAACCACCGCTTAAAGACCCCGTCGAAGGCACAACGGTCCACAACCCTTCCAAAGTTCAGACCAAGGCGCTTCTTTTCTTTTAGATAACTTTCCTCCTTCCAAAGACCACAGTTCTTTGGCCATTCCTGGGTAACCAGGATCTCTTTGCAGCGGTCCTCCAGAAGTCGTCCTAAAGCTTTCCAAGATGCAACATGCTTCTTGACCTGCTCTCGCCACCGATGTCGAAACTTCGGGCGATGCCAGTTCTTAAAGCGGTAGCTACATCCAGCGGTACACGGGGAAGCTATGTGGACATAGATCTGGGGCGGTTTCCTACTCAACAGACACAGCAAGACCTCTCCTAGAAACATTTGAGTACTCTTGCTTAAGAAGTCTTCTTTCTCAGTTATGCCTATATATGCTACTCGGTCACGAGCACACGCTCGGCACAACGCACTGTCCGTTGAACAAAACACCTCGATCACAAGCAAAGGAACAGATCCCAACGCAAGGTCTCTTGCCACGGGCTCGTACTTCGCCAGGTTTGTCGGGATTTTCTCAAGCTTTTCACATACTTCTTCAAGTTCTTCCATTCGTTCACGAAGGTGTTCAGGAACTACAAGACCCTGAAGGTCTTCTTCACACACTCTTTCCAGCCCACACGCAACCAGCAAATGCTCAAGCAACAACTCCTCAGGAGATTTCGTCAGTCCATCGGCTGGATTCCGTTCTCCACTGATGAAGCTTAGAATCAGCCTTTCCAGGTGGACTAGCTCTTGAAGATAGCGATGACGAAGCTCCAGGTGCCGAACACGGCGTAACAACCCCGTCATTTTGCTAATCGACAAAGCGGCTTCCGAATCCGAAGCCAGGTGAATCGGAAACTCACCGGTCTCTCCTTTGGGCATTCCATACAGGAGCGTTTCCATGAGCAAAGACAAGTACACCGACTCTTTGGCTGCCTCAGTCAGGGCTGCCAATTCGGCCTCCGCCGAACTCAACGCGGTCACCGACTGTTTCCGCGAGAAAGTTTTGATCATGATGCCATGCCACTTCACGATAGCACCAGACACAGAGCAAATGTTCCATGACGCATCCACAAAGCCAGAGAGCATGTTTTCCGAAGCGCAGCAAGGATACTCAAACGCTTCTGCCGAAAATCGCTGAAGGTACTCAGGCAAAGCCATTACCCAACGAACCACGCGTCTCAAGCAAGCTTCTGCCTGGCTATCTGGGTCACTCTGATACCGGCCCAGAAATCCTACCGGGTAGGACAAATGCGGCAACGTCAGGCTTGCCCACATCAACTTACCAAGCACACGTCTATAGCGTTCATACGCCTCAGTGCTGATAGGTGTTCCAGCCTCCTTTTTCCGGTACTCCCTCTCGAGGTTTCCCAGCACTGGTTTCACACCTTTTCCGCTAATGCCAAACTCTTCTCCAAGCGACTTCAAGCACCCCGGCTTCAGGCCAAAGAACACAGGCCCGTGCTCAGTGGTTCGGGCGATCACCCGACCCAAGAACTCGAGCTGCCCAGTCTTGCCAGGTTCTAGAAGCCCTGTCTGCTTCATTTTATAGATCTTCGCTAGCTTAGCGTACAGATCCTTGGCAACTGGCGGATTCTGGGAAAAGATGATGAGATCGTCAACATACACTAACACCAAGGTCAGCGCACCATCCTTCTCAAGCCGGTGATGCACAGTAGGGTCGGCAGTCTCACCAAACCCAAACTGCTTACGCAGCGTGCTTGTAAACTCTAGGTACCAGCTCAGTGGTCCTACTCTCAAGCCATTCATGGCTTTGTGTAGCTGCGCAAACAGCGGCTTGTTCTCCTCATCATACATCCCATTAGGAAACCGGATACACTCTACTCCCTGCACAGGCGCTTGCATGAAGGCAACGCTCACATCTGCTGACAACAAGGTGCCACCTCTGACAGCATGAATAGCAAGGACGCCCCTCAAGGCTTCCAAAGACGTGGTGGGGGAATATATCCCATCAGCTAGAGGATTGGATCCAAATGCATAGTCTCTCACAACAAGACGAGCACGAACGCGTTCAGGGTTCGTGGCCGACGGTTCCGACGTCAGAACCCACCTAGTCGTATGGATTCTCCGCGTAGCTCGTTTACGGGCCTCAGCTTCTCCTATAATCGTAGCTACACCAAAAGCATCAAGTTCTGAGAGCTCGAGTCTCATACCTTCTTCAAGCTGCTTACGAGGCAAAACCTTGCCAGAAACTTCGCAAACCGCATTGTCCGGGACATGGACCCAAATCTTCTTTCCACCAAACTTCATACGGAACCACTCTTTGACATTATCTCCCTTACGGATTTTTGTCGTTACTCTCAAGTCAGGCCCATCAAAGAGTTGCCTAATGCCATGCTCATAGAGCCACGTCAGGCCCTCTTCCATGGCATCGTCTTCTCCTGGATCCATAGGGGCGTCGAGGTCCTCAAGACCTACACCTCCGGGAGGCTCAACCTCCATGCCTGTTTCTTCAGGCACGTCCGAAAAATCCGGAGAATACCCATCCAACTCTCCTTCTTCTTCCATTGCTTCAGGGCCCTCAAGAGCAGGTGGTTCGGTGCGTTCAACAGGAAACTCAAGACTTCCTTCAGGGAGATTTGGGGAATCAAGCGGCGGACTCGGACCATCGATTGGAACATCGAACTTGATGGGTCTTTCAGGGTCTTCCTTATTACCTCGAAGGTCACGCAAAGCATCTTTGTCAAACTCCACTGGATCTTTGGCACGAAAAGAGCTGAAGATTTCCAAACGAGGGGGCTTTCCAATACCTATTGGAACAAAGACCCGAATCCCGGATCCATTAGCACCATGAGGTCCTACATAGAGTGCCCTCACCAAGCGCTTTCCGCGGTGCTCTGGGTAGTCCTTCTGAGGCTTTCCAAAGCCCACAACCCCAAACTCACAGCTCTTCACTGGCTGAACTGTCGACCCACGCAGTCCCTCCAACGGCGTGCTGTGTTCCTTGGACACATGAAACAAGTTATGCATCCTCACAGAATACCTCATGGCCTCAACAAACAGATGGCTCCCTAGAGGCAACTTTTCACCTACACGCTCTTCTAAGCCCAGCCAAACAGACCAGTACGCTTCTTTCACAAGGCAAACATGGCGTTCAACGATGCCCTTCGCTTGAGGTCTGTTTATCGCGAACGGGACCCAGTGCATTGACCTCCCCCCGAATGTCCGGTGTTTCGCTGCATTGCGGAAACCACTCTCGAGGAGATTTTCTTGGTCCCCGTGGACAACAATGTCCAATCCACTCAATCCCATTTCCGTAAAGGCTTTGCAAACCGATACAGCGGGCACTTCATCCTCATGTCCTAAGACCACGGTATGTATGTACCCCGACACCACATGAACCATGAGAAGGAAACGAACATTCTTTCCGAAAAATCCAAAGTCGACTTGCAACTCTCCGGGTCCGTGGTGGTGTTTCATGTGCTTCCTACGAGCAGGCACTCTCCCTCTAGCGCTTTGACATATGTCACAGCAACTAAGATAAGGTTGGTGGCCCTTATTTCGGTGCGCCTTCAGCCGCTCCGAGGTCAAATAGACCGGAACCTCAGGATCCAGAGCATCGCTCACCACCTCCGGGGAACTCAGGGCACCCGGTTCACCTGAGGGAACATTCTCCAAACGGGGTTTCTTTCGAACATCGGAGGGCCTAGGGGGTTCACTTCCGCTGGGTTTCGCAAGTTCAGCTTCCAACGGATCAGGAATCAACTCTTCCTCCGACTCCGAATTCACAACAACCGGGGTCGGCAAACCAGCAAGCATACGCAGGGCCTCATAACGTGCCACGGCCTTCTTTTGCTCGGACCCCCGCAGGGACCCAAGCCCACACAAGGCCCACTTCTTCAAGGCACGCCAACGTTTCATCATTGGCCCTTTTGCTTCCTCGCCCGTAGGCTCAGCTTTCAACTCACAAGCAAACGCCACGCAAAAACAACAGGCGGCGCACAACACTCCAAGACCTACGTGGCACACGTCCTACCAAAGTTACACGCACAAACTTCAGCCTACTCCTACGGCGCACACTCAAAAGCTTCACGCACCTACGCAGCCAACCTCTGAAAACCAAACCCAGAACCAACCCTAAAGCCAAGGCACTGCTTCCTTTCCATGAAGACCTGGGCACAGAGGGACAGTGTGCAGACCCATTCGCGGCAGGCAGGCTGCACTCACAGTCACCTACCAAGCACTCAAACGCTCCTACCCTACCTCCTAATGCACACAACCAGTCTCCTACTGCAAACAGCAGGGCTTTCAGACCTACTCCTACCAATTTTGTGCATTGCAGCGAAGATCGGAGCAACTCATGCCCGGCTTTTAGGCCCTCAGGGCCCATACCCAAGCATATCAATCCATCTCGGAGCCAGAGTTTCCCACATCCGAATTGTCCATCGGTGGATTTGGAACCACCATACTCGTCTCTGCCGGCGGGGTCAAAGGAGAAGCGCTCCCCGGACTTCCAATGCCACCGACCATTGGCTCCATTGGGACCTCGGAACTCACGTCCATAGGGGTCCCAGGGGCACCGAATGCCTCCACGGGCGTCATCGGCGTCTCGACCTCCATTGGAACCTCGCCCGCAAGCTCCCTCAATGTATCTGGGTGCGGTGTCGATGGAGGAGGTAGAGGAGGCGGAGGTATAGGCAGGCTTGCTTCCATAGGCGTGCCTGG
>CAJNDS010001366.1:0-21278 GCA_905221605.1 Symbiodinium natans | reverse complement strand
TCCAACTCTCCTTCTTCTTCCATTGCTCCAGGGCCCTCAAGAGCAGGTGGTTCGGTGCGTTCAACAGGAAACTCAAGACTTCCTTCAGGGATATTTGGGGAATCAAGCGGCGGACTCGGACCATCGATTGGAACATCGAACTTGATGGGTCTTTCAGGGTCTTCCTTATTACCTCGAAGGTCACGCAAAGCAGCTTTGTCAAACTCCACTGGATCTTTGGCACGAAAAGAGCTGAAGATTTCCAAACGAGGGGGCTTTCCAATACCTATTGGAACAAAGACCCGAATCCCGGATCCATTAGCACCGTGAGGTCCTACATAGAGTGCCCTCACCAAGCGCTTTCCGCGGTGCTCTGGGTAGTCCTTCTGAGGCTTCCCAAAGCCCACAACCCCAAACTCACAGCTCTTCACTGGCTGAACTGTCGACCCACGCAGTCTCTCCAACGGCGTGCTGTGTTCCTTGGACACATGAAACAAGTTATGCATCCTCACAGAGTACCTCATGGCCTCAACAAACAGATGGCTCCCTAGAGGCAACTTTTCACCTACACGCTCTTCTAAGCCCAGCCAAACAGACCAGAACGCTTCTTTCACAAGGCAAACATGGCGTTCCACGATGCCCTTCGCTTGAGGTCTGTTTATCGCGAACGGGACCCAGTGCATTGACCTCCCCCCGAATGTCCGGTGTTTCGCTGCATTGCGGAAAACACTCTCGAGGAGATTTTCTTGGTCCCCGTGGACAACAATGTCCAATCCACTCAATCCCATTTCCGTAAAGGCTTTGCAAACCGATACAGCGGGCACTTCATCCTCAGGTCCTAAGACCACGGTATGTATGTACCCCGACACCACATGAACCATGAGAAGGAAACGAACATTCTTTCCGAAAAATCCAAAGTCGACTTGCAACTCTCCGGGTCCGTGGTGGTGTTTCATGTGCTTCCTACGAGCCGGCACTCTCCCTCTAGCGCTTTGACATGTGTCACAGCAACTAAGATAAGGTTGGTGGCCCTTATTTCGGTGCGCCTTCAGCCGCTCCGAGGTCAAATAAACCGGAACCTCAGGATCCAGAGCATCGCTCACCACCTCCGGGGAACTCAGGGCACCCGGTTCACCTGAGGGAACATTCTCCACACGGGGTTTCTTTCGAACATCGGAGGGCCTAGGGGGTTCACTTCCGCTGGGTTTCGCAAGTTCAGCTTCCAACGGATCAGGAATCAACTCTTCCTCCGACTCCGAATTCACAACAACCGGGGTCGGCAAACCAGCAAGCATACGCAGGGCCTCAGAACGTGCCACGGCCTTCTTTTGCTCGGACCCCCGCAGGGACCGAAGCCCACACAAGGCCCACTTCTTAAAGGCACGCCAACGTTTCATCATTGGCCCTTTTGCTTCCTCGCCCGTAGGCTCAGCTTTCAACTCACAAGCAAGCACGCCACGCAAAAACAACAGGCGGCGCACAACACTCCAAGACCTACGTGGCACACGTCCTACCAAAGTTACACGCACAAACTTCAGCCTACTCCTACGGCGCACACTCAAAAGCTTCACGCACCTACGCAGCCAACCTCTGAAAACCAAACCCAGAACCAACCCTAAAGCCAAGGCACTGCTTCCTTTCCATGAAGACCTGGGCACAGAGGGACAGTGTGCAGACCCATTCGCGGCAGGCAGGCTGCACTCACAGTCACCTACCAAGCACTCAAACGCTCCTACCCTACCTCCTAATGCACACAGCCAGTCTCCTACTGCAAACAGCAGGGCTTTCAGACCTACTCCTACCAATTTTGTGCATTGCGGCGAAGATCGGAGCAACTCATGCCCGGCTTTTAGGCCCTCAGGGCCCATACCCAAGCATATCAATCCATCTCGGAGCCAGAGTCTCCCACATCCGAATTGTCCATAGGTGGGTTTGGAACCACCATACTCGTCTCTGCCGGCGGGGTCAAAGGAGAAGCGCTCCCTGGACTTCCAATGCCACCGACCATTGGCTCCATTGGGACCTCGGAACTCACGTCCATAGGGGTCCCAGGGGCACCGAATGCCTCCACGGGCGTCATCGGCGTCTCGACCTCCATTGGAACCTCGCCCGCAAGCTCCCTCAAGGTATCTGGGTGCGGTGTCGATGGAGGAGGTAAAGGAGGCGGAGGTATAGGCAGGCTTGCTTCCATAGGCGTGCCTGGTGCCCAAGATGGAGGAGGTAGAGGAGGCGGAGTTAGAGGCATGCCTGCTTCCATAGGCGTGCCTGGTGCCGAAGATGGAGCATAGGAAAAGACGGACGGCGTAAGCGGGGAAGGAGGGTTGAACGGCAAGAAAGCCGGAGGCCCTGGTGGAAAAGCGGGGCCCGTCGACGATGATGGAGCCACCTCGGCTGTTGCAGCTCTCTTCATGTCGGCATGCAATCGAATCATTGCCTCGGCTTTTGCACGCGCTTGGTTGAGCAAAGCCCACCCCGAAGGAGGTGGAGCTGGGGCACTTTTGTGAAGAGGCGGTGCCGTGCCACCCGACGCGGATGGTGCAACATCCGGTATTATAGTTGGCGGTTGAGCAGCCAAAGTCACCCGGCGGTTGCTCTGGACGAGCACGTCCGCCAAAAGCGCTCTCAAGTCGGCAGCCGGCACACGCTCGACCTTGAGCTCGTTTGGCAGAATGCTTGCTAGCCCTGCCTCGAACAACTGGTATTGAGCAGGATGGCACCGCAACTCTCGAATCGCCTCCAGGTACAGAAGGAATTTCTTCAAGGTGAGCTGGATGCCAACCTGATTGTTGCGCCAGTACCCCCTTTGCTCGCATGGAAGGTGCGGTTGGCGGATGGTAGCACTCACATCGGCAACTACCACCCCCACGGTGGTCAAAACATAGCCATACCTTGCATACTCTGCACGACGGTCGTGCTCCTCGACGAGGGTGTCCGTCAAAACCGACTGGTCCACCGTCGGAGCAGCAATGGCTCGCAGCTCGGCAATGAGCATAGGTTGCTTCACCGGAATGCCGTTGATCACCAACTCCTGTGTCTCCAACTCCCCAAGGCAGGCTGGAATCCCCAACAGCCGTTCGACCGAGCCAGGGGTCGAGGTAAAAAGGTCGATGTTTTGGAGAAGCTGCCTCGAAAGAGACAGCTGACCTTCCTCCTCGAAACGGTGCGCAAGACGAGCAATCATGCTCGTCGAAAAGGCTTCCACCTGGGCCACACTCCCACTTTGGGAGTTCACAAGACAGAGCGGAGGCGAGGGCTTCCGGAAGCTCCATCCTTTACAAGGTCCCTTACAAAGGCTCCAGGCTTTGAGCAAAACACTCCTAGAGCACACAACACCAGCAATGCTTTCAGAAACACTCCTGGCCAACGCAAGCTCCGAAAGGCACACTTCCTCTCTTCACTCTGTCCCAACAAACACTCAGGCACACAAGCGCTGGGGTGCAAGTCACTCCTACGTCCTACACGCAAGACACTCCTACTCCTAATGCAAACACTCTGAGGCTGGAGCGGCACAGGCCCTACCCCTACGCACTCAAAACCCTTGTCTCCACAGCGTGTGTCCCTACTGGTTTGCTTCTCCAAAGACGTGTTGCTTGCAGACTTAAGCAAAACAGCTGCGGCGGAACATAAAGCTTCAGCACAACATGCAGAGGATGGGGTTTCCAGGTCTACTCCTACTTTTGCAACTGCAGCATGCTCACATCCACTCAAACGCTCCTGTAAAACATGCTCATGCAGCTCGTGTTCCCCCACATGTTGCTTCACTGAAAATGCTCGCAGCAAAAACTTAAAAGGTGTCACCTCCAATGCTCTTCCTACGTTGGGCGGTGCCTTCTTCTGCACCTTATCCACTTCCATCGCGTCGTCATTCGGGCTCCACCCCGGCTTGGGTGAGCCCCCTTTGCTTCTTCTTCCTTTCGGCTTTGCCTTGGTAGGGCCAATCTCCTTAGCCAACGCCCACCAGCTCCTGGCTTCACGAACCAAAGGCACCCACATCGAGGAACCTCGTTCCGTCTGCTTCACCAAGCAGCTTGATCCAGGCTCTGAGGTGAGCCAGGTACTCCAACCCGAAAGGGATGCTTGCCAAGAACTGACTACGTTGAAACCAATCTTGCAAACCAAGACCTGTTGAAGCACTACGGGCCCCAACTTCCCAAACTTCACCCGAATGTCAACCAACTTGACACATTCCATGGGCGTATCGCTAGCACTCATGAGCACAGGAAGAGGTCCCGAATGCTCCTTGACGACTTCGTAAAAACCCAACGCACTCTCTGACAACACGTGGCAGGTGGCTCCACTATCAATGAGCCATGCGAAAGAGCTATTCCTAGAGGAGGACTGGTTCAGTCTCTCGATCTCTCCGTTCGTCATGGTGAGACGAGGGGGCTCAGCTTCATTGGGCTCATTAGTTCTTGTCCCCGGACCCAAGCCACTCAGATGATGAGACCGCATTGCCATCACCTGATCAGACTGCTCGTCTTCCACAGCTCGGCCCTTGGGCTTTCCTTTGTTCTTTGGCTTCCCCTTGGGCTTTCCACCCTTTCCTTTGTCTGTCTTCCCTTTGCCTTTGCCCTTCCCTTTAGGGCTCTTCTCTCGATTCTTGGAACCAGAAGGCTTTCCACCTTTCGGTTCATCCCTCTTCTTCCCTTTTCCAGAGCTCTTGTCGGGGCACTGCCAACTCATATGGCCTGATTTGCCACAGTTCCAGCAGAGGCCGCGCTCCCCAACTGCATTCAGCGAACCGGCATCACACAATCGGGTTTGCTCCTCGTAGAACCGGATGCTTTCAACCAGTTCCTCCCAGCTCCCAGACTTCCCATGCAGGACAACGTAATGCCTACACTCTGGGCTGACAGATTGAAGAAGAAGGGTTGAACGATCAGATGCTCCAAGCCTCAGTTCAGGGAACCGATGCAGCTTCTGGTCTACCTTCCCAAGCTCGTCCTCAAGGAAGCGGACGCAGTCAAGCGGTCGCTTGTACGAACTCGCCTTCGAAGTTAGGCGAAGGGCTTCATCTCTCACAGCAATGGCCTCCATGCGAGAGACAATGCTGAAGGTCTGGTGCATTTGACGCATCACCTCATAACCACAAGCAGCTTGTCCTTGACGCATCGACGTGCTTCTCACCAGTTCCATCCCACGTTCGAACTTCTGCAGACTTTGTTGCAGGTAGTAAAACAACCTCGCCGAACGCGATGCTACCGGAACTGCCATGTCAGACTGCTTGATCTCACGGTCATGCGTCATTGCCTGGCGCAACTCATTGACATAGTTGTCGTCTATCAACGCCAGCCAGGAAGCAAGCACCTCGCACCACCGATGGTACTCCTCCAGCTCTCTCACACGCCCTTTTCCCATCGACACATTATCGATGAGCGGCAATGCTGGCAGATACTTCTCTGCACGGTTACTTCCAACATGCAGGTTCTGTGATGGTGCCGGTGGAGGAGCAGAAGCCTTTGCCGTGGGACTTCCGGCAGCTGCTGCACTTGAAGCACCCCCAAATGGGTTGCTCACAGCTGCCGACAATGCTTCCTGACTCTGCATCATCTGGACCATCATCTGCTGGAGTTGAGGGTCAAGTCCGACGACCGTGGCGGGTCCTCCCGCTGGAGCAGAAGCTCCAGGGGGTTGTGTTGGCGGTTGTTGCCCGTCCTGGGCACCACCGGGGCCAAACAAAGCTTCGTCGTCTTCGTCTTCAGGCACAGGGGTCGACAGCCCGGGGTCAGCCATGGCTTCTAGTTTCTACGAGCGTGCTACACACGCTCCGCTACCATGTGAAAACACAGCAGCAGCGCGCTGAACCCTCTTTTTCTCACTACTTGAGCCAAAGTCATAAGCCGGAGGCTTCGTCAGTGAAACTCTTTACACACAGGTGAAAACTCTGCTCTGCCACGTGTTCTCCACAGCCACAAAACAAACTCAAACGTCAGTGGGAGTTCTCGGGACCTACCCCAACTACACCTAAAGCAAGCAAAAACGTGCACAGTCACTTCTACAGCTTCCAGACACACATCACTACAACTCAAGCACTTCAAAAGGCTTTCCACTTAAAGCAGCACTCCCGTCGAGCCTCCAAGGCACAACTACGGAGTTCCTACAACTACACACACACAACTCTGAGCCAGCATGCAGGACAACAAAGTTAACATGTCCTTAGACAGGAACTTTCACAGGAGGGGAACGCAAGGCTCCTCGCTGCATTTACACAGGCCCTGATCACATCCCGACCCAATGAGGGGAATGCAAGAATTTACACAGGCCCGGATCACACCCCGACCCACATTTTGTGAAGGAGAACTACCTGGAAAGGCCTTCCGCGAGTTGGAAATCCTTATCCTGGTGCATTTTATGAAAGAGAACTACCTGGAAAGGCCTTCTGCGAGCTGGAAATCCTTATCCTGGTGCATTTTATGAAGGAGAACTACCTGGAAAGGCCTTCCGCGAGCTGGATATCCTTATCCTGGTGCATTTTATGAAGGAGAACTAACTACCTGGAAAGTCCTTCCGCGAGCTGGAAATCCTTATCCTGGTGCATTTTATGAAGGAGAACTACCTGGAAAGGCCTTCCGCGAGCTGGAAATCCTTATCCTGGTGCATTTTATGAAGGAGAACTACCTGAAAAGGCCTTCCGCGAGCTGGCAATCCTTATCCTGGTGCATTTTATGAAGGAGAACTGCCTGGAAAGGCCTTCCGCGAGCTGGAAATCATTGGAAATCCTTATCCTGGTGCAATTTATGAAAGAGAACTACCTGGAAAGGCCTTCCGCGAGCTGGAAATCCTTATCCTGGCGCATTTTATGAAGGAGAACTACCTGGAAAGGCCTTCCGCGAGCTGGAAATCCTTATCCGGTGCATTTTATGAAGGAGAACTACCTGGAAAGGCCTTCCGCGAGGTTGAAATCGTTATTCTGGTGCATTTTATGAAGGAGAACTACCTGGAAAGGCCTTCCGCAAGCTGGAATGGTGCATTTTATGAAGGAGAACTACCTGGAAAGGCCTTCCGCGAGCTGGAAATCCTTATCCTGGTGCATTTTATGAAGGAGAACTACCTGGAAAGGCCTTCCGAGAGCTGGAAATCCTTATCCTGGTGCATTTTATGAAGGAGAACCACCTGGTAAGGCCTTCTGCGAGCTGGAAATCCTTATCCTGGTGCATTTTATGAAAGAGAACTACCTGGAAATGCCTTCCGCGAGCTGGAAATCCTTATCCTGGTGCATTTTATGAAGGAGAACTACCTGGAAAGGCTTTCCGCGAGCTGGAAATCATTATCCTGGTGCTTTTTTCTGAAGAAGAACTACCTGGAAAGGCCTTCCGCAAGCTGGAAATCCTTATCCTGGTGCATTTTGTGAAGGAGAACTACCTGGAAAGGCCTTCCGCGAGCTGGATATCCTTATCCTGGTGCATTTTATGAAGGAGAACTACCTGGAAAGGGCTTCTGCGCGAGCTGGAAATCCTTATCCTGGTGCATTTTCTGAAGGAGAACTACCTGGAAAGGCCTTCCGCGAGCTGGAAATCCTTATCCTGGTGCATTTTATGAAGGAGAACTACCTGAAAAGGCCTTCCGCGAGCTGGCAATCCTTATCCTGGTGCATTTTATGAAGGAGAACTGCCTGGAAAAGCCTTCCGCGAGCTGGAAATCATTGGAAATCCTTATCCTGGTGCAATTCATGAAAGAGAACTACCTGGAAAGGCCTTCCGCGAGCTGGAAATCCTTATCCTGGCGCATTTTATGAAGGAGAACTACCTGGAAAGGCCTTCCGCGAGCTGGAAATCCTTATCCGGTGCATTTTATGAAGGAGAACTACCTGGAAAGGCCTTCCGCGAGGTTGAAATCGTTATCCTGGTGCATTTTATGAAGGAGAACTACCTGGAAAGGCCTTCCGCAAGCTGGAATGGTGCATTTTATGAAAGAGAACTACCTGGAAAGGCCTTCCGCGAGCTGAAAATTTTATGAAGGAGAACTACCTGGAAAGGCCTTCCGCGAGCTGGAAATCCTATCCTGGTGCATTTTATGAAGGAGAACCACCTGGAAAGGCTTCCGAGCTGGAAATCCTTATCCTGGTGCATTTTCTGAAAGAGAACTACCTGGAAAGGCCTTCCGCGAGCTGGAAATCCTTATCCTGGTGCATTTTATGAAGGAGAACTACCTGGAAAGGCCTTCCGCGAGCTGGAAATCATTATCCTGGTGCTTTTTTCTGAAGAAGAACTACCTGGAAAGGCCTTCCGCAAGCTGGAAATCCTTATCCTGGTGCATTTTCTGAAGGAGAACTACCTGGAAAGGCCTTCCGCGAGCTGGAAATCCTTATCCTGGTGCATTTTATGAAGGAGAACTACCTGGAAAGGCCTTCCGCGAGCTGGGGAAATCCTTTATCCTGGTGCATTTTATGAAGGAGAACTACCTGGAAAGGCCTTCCGCGAGCTGGATATCCTTATCCTGATGCATTTTATGAAGGAGAACTACCTGGAAAGGCCTTCTGCGGGCTGGAAATCCTTATCCTGGTGCATTTTATGAAGGAGAACTACCTGGAAAGGCCTTCCGCGAGCTGGATATCCTTATCCTGGTGTATTTTATGAAGGAGAACTACTTGTAAAGGCCTTCCGCAAGCTGGAAATCCTTATCCTGGAGCATTTTATGAAGGAGAACTACCTGGAAAGGCCTTCCGCGAGCTGGAAATCCTTATCCTGGTGCATTTTATGAAGGAGAACTACCTGAAAAGGCCTTCCGCGAGCTGCAAATCTACCTGGAAAGGACTTCCGCGAGCTGGAAATCATTTTCCTGGTGCATTTTTTGAAGGAGAACTATTTGGAAAGGCCTTCCGCGAGCTGGAAATCCTTATCCTGGTGCATTTTATGAAGGGCAGAACATCTGTTTCACGCCAATCTTCGTTCGCCCTGACTCTCAAAATTCCACAAAAACGGCCGGTCATGGGCTACTCGCTTCTTCTGTGCATTGTTGAGCCATGTTGCACCTCTTTCTTGAGCTTGTGGGAAGGTAGGGACGGCCGAGCCTTCCCGTGCTTTTTGTTGCTTGTGCAGCGCGCTTGGGCTCAATTCGAATCGTTTTAAAGTCTTCATCCGTGTCCCGCTGCGGCCAGGCAACCATTGGGGTACAAATCTCAATCGTCGCAGCTGTTCGTTTCGTTTTTGGAACATGGCCGCTGTCTTGTTTCTCATGTCGACTGGTGCGACAGCATGCTCGAAGACACGTGCGAGGACTTGGAGAGCAGAGACCACTCGATTCGCGACTCCGAACAGGCGGACTTCGAGGACGGGTTCGACGACTGGGACTGGGTCGACAGTGAGATGCAGCGCGAAGCCGAGGAAGATGCGCGTGAGAGAGTACAGTGGAGCAAAGAAATGGAAATCCAGAATGAATACCGCCAGCGTCTCGCCAACATGACGGTGAAGTACCTGAACATGCAAGGTAGCGAAACCCACACCTCGAAGCCTTATCCACTCTGCCATGTCGAACCGTGCGAGTCTTTCCGGGAAGCCTGGCTGCACACTTTGCACGAAGGAAACAGCCCAGATCGCCGTCTCTCCCTGCGCCAACTACGTCTCAGACGACAAGAAATTAAGAAGCCTATCCCGGCGGAAACGCTGCAATATCGCAGCGCCAGGGAAGTCTTGCTTCACGATTTGGACAGCGGTCCTGCAGGACCCATCCCCCTCGACACCACGAAGCTGGTATTGGGCGGGGACGTGATCACAGACACCTGGAGCTGGCGTGAACTGTTGGGTCACAGCTTGAGCAACGACGTCGTGCACGTGCAAGTTGTCTACATCTCAGAGAAAGCCACAGGCCCGTAGAGCTACCCATGTGAGTACGTTATGTCTCAGCAAGACAAGCCTGCAGAGCTCCAGTGTGTGCCACGAGAAAGAAACTGAGCAGCGAGCAAAAGGCAGGACAGCTTTGTAAGTGCTCGAGCATGGCTTCTCAAGTTGCTTCACTGAGCCTGCTTGCAGTGTTTCGGATACAGCCCCTAGGTGCAGAATAGAGAGCTGAGGATTCAGGATTCGTTGCCATGGCCCCTTGTCATCGGTGCGGCTTCGGGACAAGGAGCGGCAGAGGACAGGGATGGTGCAGCAATCCGCAGTGCCGCCAAGCCGAAAAAGAGGAGTGCCTGGCCCAGAAGAGCGCAGAGAAAATTGTTTGGCAGCAACAACGGGCAGCGCAGGGAGCGGGCAGTCGTGGACCCTTGCGCGAAGAGAACAGCAGAAAGGCAGAGCGCCGACAGCTGCATGAGGAAAGGGCGCGGGCAAAGGCAGAGGAGGAAGCAGGCGGCCGTGGACCTTTGCGTGAAGAAGACAGCAAAGAAGCAGAGCGCCGACAGCTGCGTGAGGCAAGGGCGCGGGCAAAGGCAGAGGAGGAAGCGGGCGGCCGTGGACCTTTGCGGGAAGAAGACAGCAAAGAAGCAGAGCGCCGACAGCTGCATGAGGCAAGGGCGCGGGCAAAGG
Organism: Symbiodinium natans; assembly: GCA_905221605.1. Lineage (NCBI taxonomy): Eukaryota > Dinophyceae > Suessiales > Symbiodiniaceae > Symbiodinium > Symbiodinium natans. The sequence goes on along the minus strand of CAJNDS010001366.1, from coordinate 10,839 downwards.
CAGAGGAGGAAGCGGGCGGCCGTGGACCTTTGCGGGAAGAAGACGGCAAAAAGGAAGAGCGCCGACAGCTGCGTGAGGCAAGGGCGCGGGCAAAGTCAGAGGAGGAAGCGGGCGGCCGTGGACCTTTGCGGGAAGAAGACAGCAAAGAAGCAGAGCGCCGACAGCTGCGTGAGGCAAGGGAGCGGAGGAGGGAGTGGGCGGCCGAGGGCCCAGGCCCATCGCCTCGGAGATTCAGCAGCAGGGCTACCCTTTTCCAGACGAGGACACCTTGACCCAGGAGCAGGCACAAGCCCATTACTTGGCTTTTGCGCGGAGCTGGAGTAGATTTGGCCTTTCTCGCGTGTGCCAGAAGTGCCAGACTCTACCACCAGGGAGGCACTGCAGAACAGCCAAAGGAAGTGGCCAGCTGCTCTGCAGGAATTGCCGCGAGAATCGCACCAAGGTGGTTTTGCCAATCCCGGCCCCCATCCCAGAAGCACTGCAAAGTCTGCAACCCATCGAGCAGCATCTCCTCGCCATGGCACGCATCTCGCAGGTCTTGTTGGACACGCTGCCATCAGGCGGCCCGAGCGCGCAGTGGGGTCGCATGTACGCAGTGCTCATGCAGGATCCTTTCATCTGCGACGTCCTCGAAGGCGCCACTTTGGAAGAAGACGGTACAGTGCTGGTCGAGGGCGTGGACGGCATGACCGCATCACCAGCGCGTTTGGAGCACCTACACGCGGCCTTGCAGGCCTTGAAGGAACTGCACTGCCTCTATCAACGGAGCCCGGCAGTGGACAGAGCTCTGGCGAGAATGGCTGCCATCCTCGCCAACAAGACATCCGCTGCGGCTGCGGTGCCAACAGACCCACTTGCGGGAACAGAAGCAAACCAAGAGATCGAGATGACATACCTGGTGCCGAAGCAATTCCAGGCCCCAAAAGCCGACGTACAAGATTTGCGAAAAGTGCGAGGATCCGCAGACCTCAGCGATGGCATGGATGCAAAATTCTTCCCACACTTGTTTCCCACCGGCACAGGAGGCTGGAAGAACGACAACGGAAGCTTTTCCCAATATGCCCGGAAGCGTCTGCTGAGCCTGGATTCCCGCTTCGAAGCGTCCACGGCCTACATCATGTGGCTGCTGGAGCTGCAGACCAAGAAGCGACTTTCCGGAAACATCAACGTCCGGATCGGCAACCAGCGGGTGCCCTACGGCAGTAGCGACTACGAGAACGGTAGCCGTCAGGTGTACGCTGCCTTGCGGGACATGCCTGGTACGCAGCCGTACCTGTATGCCAAGAAGGGAGTGGCGCTCAACATGTACGAGCAGCTTGGCCCTCCCAACTTCTTCATGACACTGTCCTGCCACGCGCGCCAGCCTGCGTTGCTCCTCGCGGCTATCTCGGCACGGTTGCTGCGGCTGCATCCCGACCGCCCTCAAGCAGAACTGGAGCAGCACGCTGCAGAGATCCTATTCCGCTACCAGAATGACAAGAACTTCACTTGGGATGGGTTGTCGCCCAACCAGTTGTGCAACCAGCAGCCGGCAGTGGTAGCGCGACAATTCATGCACCAAGTCTCTCAGCTGATGTGGTGGCTGTCCAGCACGCGCGGTCCGAAAGTCCACCTGCACGAAGATGCTGATCCACAAGATGGAGTCGAGGAGAACGACTGCGAGGACGTGGAGGACGACGCCCAGGCACCCGCCACGGATTTTGCAGGCCTTCATCGCCGCATGCGCAAGGAACGGCCTCCTTTCAAAGTGTTGGACTACATCATTCGCATAGAATGGCAAAAGCGGGGCTACCCCCACGCTCACATCCTGCTTTGGATCGAAGAGTGGGCCAAAGCAAAGCAGCAGCCAGACAAGATGGCGCCCGACGACGAAGACTCCGAACAAGCAGCAGAGACACCGGTTCCAGACTGGTCTGACGATGAGGCCATGGAGAACTTCATCCCCAGGTGTGCGGAGGACCTCAGCGACAAGTACATCTGCACCAAGTCCCCGAACACGTGGCGCCAATCCCACCGCGTACCACCCAGAGATAGAGAAGTGAACGCAAAGCTGTCCGCAGAGGTGGTGCACAACCACACGCCATATTGCGGCATGTACTCAGAAGGCGCCTGGCGATTTGGATTTCCACATGATGCAGAGCCCCGGACTCGGCGTCGAACATCGCAGGAGCAGTACGCCAACAGCCGCTGGAAGAGCAGCCTTGCGACGAGACGAGTGAAGGGAGACAGCATGATGGGACAGTACAACATTCGAATCTTGAGAAGGTGGAGGGCAAGCATGGACTGCAGGTCATCTGCGAGCTCACCAGCGCCAGTCGGTACATACTGGGCTACACTTTCAAGTCGGAGGAGGATCGCGAAGCGCAGCGGCGAATGGAAAACATCCTTGCCATCCTAACAAGTCAGAGCGCAGGCGCCGGCCTCGACAATCAGAAGATCTACAAGGCAGCCCACGCGGCGTTGCAGGGCAGGACCACGTCGACCTTCGAGGCATGCCACCTTCTGCTGGGCTTCCCGATCATCGAATTCTCCAGGGACAACGTCTGGGTACAGGTAGGGCCCCCAGACACCTGGACAGTGTGGGTGCCCAAGCACGAGGAACAGGTGGCCTTGCAGCAGCCCACTGACTACCGCAACAAGAAGATGCGCCAAGGTGGGAACCTGCCTGTTGCTCATCACTGGTACCGGGAAATGCAAACCACCTTCGGTGAACATGAGACGACCTTGCCAGTGGAAGGCACGGAGCCGGTTTCCTGTCGGTTTAGTGAAGTCACCTTCCTGGACTTTTGCGCGGCTTTCAAGTACATCGGCGTGCAAGAACCACAGCCTCGCAGGCGCCCTGCAATCGTCGGCTACCAGAACTTCAACCCGGACGAGGAGGCCGAAGCTTTCTACTACTCCAAGTTGCTGCTGCACCTGGTGTGGAAGGAACCTGGAGATTGGCTGTTGGAGCAGGATGCAGGAAGCCATGCAGCAGCGTTCCAGCGCATCGCCCGAGACGTGCGCGGCCACCCAGACTTCCTTCGGTCGAGATGCTTCCCTCAGCTAGAGGGCACCGTCGACGCCGCCCGCAAGCTGCAGGCCGTACAAGCGACGATGTACATGAAGGCCAAGATGCATCCGGCAAACCTGCGGGACGGCTGGGCCAACAGCAAGGTTGCCGAGTAGAACTACAAGGATTCCTTGCAAATATTGGAGGCACTGAAGGAGCGGTATGGAGGAGACATCGACTTCCTGGCCCCGGACTCTGTGCCCACCGGAGCTGCCCTCAATGCCTTTGCGCCGGGCGAGGAAGGCGAAGAATCATTCGAGATGTTGACGGTTGAGAACCCCTGCCCGGAGACCACGCGCCAGTGCCAAGCCATGGAGCACATCGTCCAGTCAGTTCTGAGGCAGCCGAACACCAAGGACACGCAGAATACTCAGCGTCTGCACATGCTCCTCCACGGGCCCGGCGGCAGCGGCAAGTCCGTGGTGGTACGCGCAGCAGCTCACGTCCTGCGGCAAAGCAAGAAAGGATGCATCATAGCGGCGCCCACGGGTGTGGCAGCATTCAACATCAACGGTGTCACCCTCCATCAATGTTGCTTGCTCCCCGTAGTGAACCAAAGCCACGGCAAGGCCTGCGACATGCCGCTGCCGGACCGCCAGAAGTTAGCCACTCTCAGAGACATCTGGTCGAAGGTCAGCGTTCTGTTCGTTGACGAGATGAGCTTCATCCCCTCCTGGATGTTGGAGCGTCTGGATCAGCATCTCCGTCTTGCCAGAGATCTGCAAACCCTGCCCTTCGGAGGACTGCACGTCATCTTTGCCGGGGACCTGTATCAGTTGCCTCCACCAAGCGGGCTGCCGGCCTTCGCCAGCCGGCTTTGGCTGCTCTTCCAGCTCTGCGAGTTAGAAGGAAACCAGCGGGCCGCACGCGACCCAGCCTGGGCCGCTCTGCTGGCACGCGTTCGGGTGGGACAGCAGACCGACGCCGACATTGAGGTGCTGCGGAACATGGTGATCAAGAAAGGCAGTAAGAAGCGGCCCGCCCCGAAAGCCGTGAACCTATACGCCACTCGCCAAGCAGTCGCCGAAAGCAACCGCCGCTACAAGGAAGAGCACGTCTTGAACACAGGAGAACAGCTACACGATTGCCCGGCTGTCGACACCAACGTCAAGACCGGTGCGCCGCTGTCTCCAGATGCCGTCTGGGCCGAGCCGGAGAACACGGGTGGCTTGGTAGGCCTGCTGCAGGTGGCCATTGGGCTCCGTGTCATGCTCAGATACAACATCGACGTGCGAGATGGCTTGGTCAATGGCGCCTGTGGCACGGTGGAGCACATTGACACCGAGAAAGCCGGCGGGGAAGTCGAGAGGATCTGGGTTTCTTTCGAGAAGAATGCTGGGGCCACTTGGCGAGCAGAGCACGAAACTTCCTGTGTGGCAATCTCGAGGCGCTCGGCCACGTACCTTGACAGAGACGGCAGCAAGGCATCGAGGCATCAATTCCCGCTCGTTCTCGCCAAAGCCATCTCGATCCACAAGAGCCAGGCAGCTACCTGTAAGGACGGAGCGCATACCCGCCTCGATCACACCATCTTCGCAGAAGGTCAAGCCTACGTCGCCCTGAGCCGCTGCCCCGAACAGGCACTCTGCAGCTTGGAGCTCTTCAACCCCAAGGCTTTGCGGTTCAACCCCAACGCAGAGTGGGCCCTGACCAAGCTGAAGGCGCAGCAAGCCGACCGGGACGGCCCGGATCTCTGGAAGGCGTTGTTCAAGCCGGAGCAGAACAAGGAGTTCTATGAAAGACGACTAGCTGAGATGGGGACGCCCGACTGGAACCGTCTCAAGCCAGACCACGGCGAGCGCATCGAGCGGCCCTGGTGTTGTGCTCTATGCGGCACGGAGGCTCCCAACACCAAAGCTGCCATCAAGGCTCATAAGCGCAAGTGCCCGGCCAAGCCACCAGCCAAGACGAACGCCAAAAGCAAAGCAAAGGCCAAAGCAAAATGCAAAGCAAAGTTCGTCTTCATGGGCCTAGGCAAACGTGCTGCAGAAAGCTCTTGCGCGGCCGGGTCTTTGGCCAAGATGCAACGGACAGGCAGCCGACCCGATCAAGACACACCTGCAGGCCTGTATTTTGAGGCGCAAGAGCAAGCTCTCTGCGGCATGCACGCCCTGAACATGGCCTTGGGGGCAGCCTTCTTCACTGAAGCGGACATGGACAACGCCGTGCAGGTTGTCCTCGAAGAAGGTGGGGGGGAACGAGGTGAAGCTGCAGAGGACCACGCGGCGCCAGGTGGCTTCTACTCCTCGGAAGTGCTTGCGCAGGTACTGCAAACCAAAGCCATGGCTGCTTTTGTTCGTGTGAGGTGGCAAATGGACCTTCAACCCGTCGTGAGCAAGCACGATCTGGAAGCAGCTGCCGGGGCGGTGCAGAACCGGGACAACGCACACTGGGTGGCATATCGATATTTCCATGAGAAGATCTTCAGGTTGGACTCCCTGGCTTGTACCCGCAGAGCAGAGCAGATACCGGAAGCCGTCTTCTTGGCGGAGCTCGCTCGACATCCCGCGACCTACTGCATCCGAGAGGTCTAGCCGCGGCTGCCATCTCCTAACAATGTTGTGATGCCGCGAGGACACCTCTGGTGCTCCACGCCAACGTTTCACCCCCCACAGACCAGCGTTCTCACGCAAGATCGCACAAGGCAAGGCAGAAACCAAGGCGCCAGCTCATGCTCATGTGATGGATGGATGTGTGGCAAGACTGGCGCCCCAGCAAACCTGAGCAACAACTGCGCCGCTCTTCTCTGAGGGCTCAAGATTAGAGTTACCCCAAACAAAAGACATGGTTTTCTTTCAGAAACCTATCCAAAAAGCGAGACGAGGTGTCGAAACAATCAAATCAATATCACCATGACAAGACGAAAGACAGGAATTACAAGCATTGGCTGTCAAGAACCAACATGCTCAACTTCTCCTGGCCCAGAACTGCAGACATGGACAGACGACCACCAGACCTTCAAGCATCAGGTCCGTCTCTTCCACGGAGTTCAGAAAGGTTTTAATGAATTGTTATATCAAATATTGCCGAAGAGACACCTCCAGCAACAAATCAAATTCTTTTCCTCCCCGAGAAGGCTCAAGAGATCGTGGGACCGAAAATATTGTCCTTTCCACCCCAAATAGTCCGGATACAATATCCGATGTCATAGAATTGAAATCCGAATTTGCAAAAACAATACCAATATTAATTGAAATTCATCTATATTCTCTGAAATTTCGAGGGGGTGAAATGAACAATTATCATTCTAAAGAATTGCAATCCAGAAAATTATTCAAATTACAAGATATGTAATTCAAATATTCGTGGAACCATATCAATTGTAATAATATATCGAAACTTCGAGGCTAACACCCACAGACAAGGGTCAACAAAGATTCGGGACATCAGGAGAATTATAATGAATACCCTTAAAAAGAATTCCCAGATCTTCAAGATTTTAATTCTGGAGGTTTTGATCAATTATCCAGAAGCCCCCAGATCTTCCAAATTTGAATTCTAGAGATTTTTGGAGGAGTTATTCAGATATCCAGAATTTATCAAATCCCTCAAAATTTGAATTCCGAAAATTCCAGAGATTTTGAATCGACATCCAAAGATCCCCAGACCTTCTAAATTGGAGGAATTCTGGAGTTTTTGATCAATTATCCAGAAATCCCCAGATCTTCCAAATTTGAAATCTAGAGTTTTGGGATCCATATCCAAAGATTCCCAGACTTTCAAAATTTTAATTCTAGAGGTTTTGCTCCGGTATCCAAAGACTCCCAAACCTTCAAAATTTGAATTCTGGAGATTATGTTCAGATATCCAGAATTTACCAAATCCTTCAAAATTTGAATTCCGGAAATTCCAGAGATTTTCGTCCGATATCCAAAGATTCCCAGGCCTTCAAGGTTTCTATTCTGGAGATGTTGATCAAATATCCATTGGATCCATATCCAAAGATTCCCAGACTTTCAAAATTTTAAGTCTAGAGGTTTGGGTCCGATATCCAAAGATCCCCAGACCTTCAAAATTTGAAATGTAGAGGTTTACTCAGATATCCAGAATTTACCAAATCCTTCAAAATTTGAATTCCGAAAATTCCAGAGGTTTTGAATCGATATCCAAAGATCCCCAGGCCTTCAAAATTTGAACCCTGGAGGAATACTGGAGATTTTGATCAATTATCCAGAAATCCCCAGATCTTCCAAATTTGAAATCTAGAGTTTTGGGATCCATATCCAAAGATTCCCAGGCTTTCAAAATTTTAATTCTAGAGGTTTTGGGCCGATACAGACCTTCAAAATTTGAATTCTGGCGCAAGCCCCCCCACCCCAGCCCCCCAGACCCCCCAGCCCCCCCAAGCCCAACCAACAAAAATGTAAAACATTGAAAGGCAAAAAACAAAACCCGGCAAAACCCCCCAAAACCCCCCAAAACCCCCCAAAACTCCGGACACAAACCCTATACAATTTCTATAAACCCTAAACCCTAAACCCTAAACCCTAAACCCTAAACCCTCAAGATTGGCTCCCAGAGCCCAAAATTGGCTCCCCCAAAGCCCAATTAAAAGCCCAAAATTGGCCCCCAAAGCCTACAACTCCACGCCGCCCCCTCCCCCCTCCCAAAAATGAAAAGCATAGTTCCAAAAAACAAAACGTTTCGGTCAAAACTTTCGGTCAAAACTTTCGGTCAAAACGTTTCGGTCAAAACGTTTCGGTCAAAACTTTCGGTCAAAACTTTCGGTCAAAACTTTTTGGGACCCAAACCCTATACAATTTCTATAAACCCTAAACCCTAAACCCTAAACCCTAAACCCTAAACCCTAAACCCTAAACCCTAAACCCTAAACCCTAAACCCCTAAACCCTAAACCCTAAACCCTAAACCCTAAACCCTAAACCCTAAACCCTAAACCCTAAACCCTAAACCCTAAACCCTAAACCCTAAACCCTAAACCCTAAACACTAAACCCTAAACCCTCAAGACCAGGATAAATAGAAATTGTATGTGTTTCATTACGAATAGCTCGATTCCTGCAGACAAAGAGGTTTAAGTAAATTGAACATATTGGCACAGTTGACCCCTGCAAACCCTTATCCGGCTCACTAGTTACCTCAACTAGGGAGGAGAAGGCCAGGCTCCTTGATTGCATTCACACAAGCCCTGATCCCTGACCCAAATTCAGGAGGCTAACGCAAGGCTCGTATTCACACAGGCTTTGATCACATCCCGACCTGGAATGCAAGGCTCCCGACCCAGTTGTGGGGGGGGGGGAACGCAAAGGCTCCTTCAGTTACATAAGCCCTGCTCACACACCGACCCAATTAGGGAGGTGAATACAAAGGCTCCTTGGCTGCATTCACACAGGCTCTGATCACATCCCGACCCAATTAGGGAGGGGAACGCAAAGGCTCCATGGCTGCATTTACACAGGCCCTCATCACATCCCGACCCAATTAGGGAGGGGAATGCAAGGATCCTTGGCTGCATTTACACAGGCCCTGATCACATCCCGACCCAATTAGGGAGGTGAATACAAAGGCTCCTGGGCTGCATTTACACAGACCCTGATCACATCCTGACCCAATTCGGGAGGTGAACACTGCATTTACACAGGCCCTGATCACATCCTGACCCAAAGTAGGGAGAGAAACAAAGGCTCCTTGGCTGCATTTACACAGGCCCTGATCACATCCCGACCCAATTAGGGAGGTGACTACAAAGGCTCCTTGGCAGCATTCACACAGGCCCTGATCACATCCCGACCCAATTAGGGAGGGGAATGCAAGGCTCCTTGGCTGAATACAAATTTGCACACAGGCCCTGATCACATCCCGACCCAATTAGGGAGGGAATACAAGGCTCCTTGGCTGCATTTACACAGGCCCTGATCACATCCCTGACCCAATTAGGAAGAGAAACACAAGGCTCCTTGGCTGCATTTACACAGCCCTTGATCACATCCCGACCCAATTAGGGAGGTAAATACAAAGGCTCCTTGGCTGCATTTACACAGGCCCTGGTCACATCCCGACCCAATTAGGGAGGGGAATGGCTGCATTTACACAGGCCCTGATCACATCCCGACCCAATTAGGGAGGGGAATGCAAGGCTCCTTGGCTGCATTTACACAGGCCCTGATCACATCCCGACCCAATTAGGGAGGGCTCACAAGGCTCCTTGGCTGCATTTACACAGGTCTTGATCACATCCCGACCCAATTAGGGAGGTGAATACAAAGGCTCCTTGGCTGCATTTACACAGGCCCTGGTCACATCCCGACTCAATTAGGGAGGGGAATGCAAGGCTCCTTGGCTGCGTTTAGACAGGCCCTGATCACATCCCGACCCAATTAGGGAGATGAACACAAGCCTCCTTGGCAGCATTTTCACAGGCCTTGATCACATCCCGACCCAATTAGGGAAGGGAATGCAATGCTTCTTGGCTGCATTCACACAGGCCCTGATCACATCCGGACCCCAATTCGGGAAGGGAATGCAAGGCTCCTTGGCTGCAGTCACACCACATCCGGCCCCAAATTAGGGAAGGGAATGCAAGGCTCCTTGGCTGCATTTACACAGGCTTTCGTGACCCAATTAGGGAGGGGAATGATAGGCTCCGTGGCAATTAAGGAGGGGAATGCAAAGCTCCTTGGCTGCGTCTACACAGCCCTGATCACATTCCGACCCAATTCGGCATCCCGACCCAATTAAGGAGGGAAACGCAAGGCTCCTTGGCTGCATTTACACAGGCCCTGATCACATCCCGACCCAATTAGGGAGGGGAACGCAAGGCTCCTCGCTGCATTTACACAGGCCCTGATCACATTCCGACCCAATGAGGGGAATGCAAGAATTTACACAGGCCCGGATCACACCCCGACCCACATTTTGTGAAGGAGAACTACCTGGAAAGGCCTTCCGCGAGTTGGTACATCCTTATCCTGGTGCATTTTATGAAAGAGAACTACCTGGAAAGGCCTTCTGCGAGCTGGAAATCCTTATCCTGGTGCATTTTATGAAGGAGAACTACCTGGAAAGGCCTTCCGCGACCTGGAAATCCTTATCCGGTGCATTTTATGAAGGAGAACTACCTGGAAAGGCCTTCCGCGAGCTGGAAATCCTTATCCTGGTGCATTTTATGAAGGAGAACTACCTGGAAAGGCCTTCCGCGAGCTGGAAATCCTTATCCTGGTGCATTTTATGAAGGAGAACTACCTGAAAAGGCCTTCCGCGAGCTGGCAATCCTTATCCTGGTGCATTTTGTGAAGGAGAACTGCCTGGAAAGGCCTTCCGCGAGCTGGAAATCATTGGAAATCCTTATACTGGTGCAATTCATGAAAGAGAACTACCTGGAAAGGCCTTCCGCGAGCTGGAAATCCTTATCCTGGTGCATTTTATGAAGGAGAACTACCTGGAAAGGCCTTCCGCGAGCTGGAAATCCTTATCCGGTGCATTTTATGAAGGAGAACTACCTGGAAAGGCCTTCCGCGAGGTTGAAATCGTTATCCTGGTGCATTTTATGAAGGAGAACTACCTGGAAAGGCCTTGCGCAAGCTGGAATGGTGCATTTTATGAAGGAGAACTACCTGGAAAGGCCTTCCGCGAGCTGGAAATCCTTATCCTGGTGCATTTTATGAAGGAGAACTACCTGGAAAGGCCTTCCGCGAGCTGGAAATCCTTATCCTGGTGCATTTTATGAAGGAGAACCACCTGGAAAGGCTTTCCGAGCTGGAAATCCTCATCCTGGTGCATTTTCTGAAAGAGAACTACCTCGAAAGGCCTTCCGCGAGCTGGAAATCCT
>CAJNDS010001365.1:0-21280 GCA_905221605.1 Symbiodinium natans | reverse complement strand
GTTTAGGAGCCCCTCTTTATAGTTTAGCGCCGAAACTATAAACGTCTATAGTTTCGGATCCCCTCTTTATAGTTTAGCGCCTAAACTATAAACGTCTTTAGTTTCGGAGCCATTCTTTATAGTTTAGCGCCTAAACTATAAACGTTTACAGTTCAGGAGCACCTCTTTATAGTTTAGCGCCTGAACTATAAACGTCTATAGATTAGGAGCCACTCTTTATAGTTTAGCGCCTAAACTATAAACGTCTATAGTTTAGAAGCCCCTCTTTATAGTTTAGCGCCTAAACTATAAACGTTCACTGTATAGGAGCCCCTCTTTACAGTTTAGCGCCTAAACTATAAACGTCTATAGTTTAGGAGCCACTCTTTATAGATTAGCGCCCAAACTATAAACGTCTATAGTTTAGGAGCCACTCTTTATAGATTAGCGCCTGAACTATAAACGTCATTTCCTTGCTGCCATTTCCTTGCTGCCATCCTGCTGTGAGCATTTCCTGGCTGCCATCCTGCTGTGAGCCTTTCCTGTGAGCATTTCCTTGCTATAGTGCTGCTGTGAGCATTTTCTTGTTGTTATTTTGCTGTGAGCACATTTCCTTGCTGTCATCTTGCTGTGAGCATTTCGTGACGACCGTGCCGACGAGGACGACCACATGGCCCCCCGACCTCAGCGAGTGTGCGGCACATGCTCGCGGGCCTCTGTTCTCCGACTTTGTACGATTATACTTTATACATATATATATATATGTATACATATAGACTTTAACGTACTTGCATTCCAAAAGTGAGATATTGCAATTAAAGCGTTTGGTTGGACCGAAAGAGGCTGCAGTTCTTGTAAAACGTTTTGGCGCATCTCCTTCATTCTCGACCTTCAAGGATAATCTGCGTACGTGGCTCTGACTGAACCAAGACTGGCAACGAGGTGCGACGCCGTGAAAGCGAGGCTTTTCATGCCTGCAGATGGTTTCTCGCTGGGCATCTGCGGGGGCGAGGCCCGCTCCGCATAGAGATAAGATTGTGAAAGCTGCCTCAGTCGCACGCGGCGGGCAGGCAGTGCCTGGTCTGTATGCGTCCGAGGAACCGCCAATTGGCGTCCTCTCGCACCCGAGATAAGGCTACGTAGGCCGCCCCTCGGATAAAAGGCACATCCAGCCACAACGTCACGTGATCTAAGGTGGCCCCCTGAATCTTGTGCAGGGTGCTGCTATACCCGAGTCTCAGAGGTAACGCCGTGACTCTTCTCACAGACCCGTCCGCGAGCTCGTAGTCCTGGGTGACCGCGTGGACCAGCACGATCTTGCCGTTGTCGAGGAGGACCTGGACGCCGCTCGCGCGCAGCCGCTGCACCACTCCGCCCATGCCGTTTACGAACCCGTGCGCTTTGTCCTCATTCTTGGTGATCATCACGCGCATGCCGGCATACATGGCCATCCGGAGAGGTGCCGCGTCGATCCTCGACTGACCAAGGAAGTTATTGCTGTTCTCTTCCGGATCAGTCAGCATGTAGCCCAAGGGGTGCGAGTCACCGAAGAGTACCCGAAGCGCCAGCTGGTTCAGACGAGCGGACCCACGTCGCGAGATGGTCACGAACTGCGTCCGAGGAGTTTCTCGTAGGATCTGCGCCATGTTCTCTAGTGTTGGCATGTTGTTCCCCGAGCAACAAGCACTGTGCTTTTTCAGAATCCTGCGTAGCTGGCGACCGGAAGGAGTGGCGCTGCGGAGGAGCTCCAACTTCCAGCGCAGCTGTGGGCACTTGCAGCGTCGCATAGTGTGAAGATGGATCTTGGCTACCTCACGCCAACGCGCGCTTTGTCTAGCCGTGGTTCCATCCGAGCCTCTCAGCTGGCAGAAATCCCCGACCAGTATTAATGCGGGACGGCGATCTGAAGCGTCCCACAGCCGCACAAGGCGCTCAAAGATCCACAGAGGCAACTGTCCGATTTCGTCAATCACTACAAGATCGTAAAGGCTCATCATCTCCAAGGTGTTCACTTCCTCCTTATGCAGCGCGAACATCCCATGCACGGTGTCCACATCCAGGTCCGGGTTGTCGATCTTGTACTTGGACGCAAGAAGTCCAGTGGGGCAGGCAACGCCCACGTGTGCTCCGGCTTGCACCGCTCGGCGGATGGCCAGTTGCACGGCCGTGCTCTTGCCACTGCCGGCGGGGCCAAGGATAGCCGTGACACGCGTCTCGGCACATGCAGCCTGCGCATCCAGGTAGCGCCACCACGACTCCTCCACGGCGTCCTCTGGCCATTTGCACCGAAGCGCGATAGCGACCCTCTCGCCGATAGACCGCACCACAAGCTGCTGCTCGGCTGCCAACTTCTCAAAACGCGGAGGCACGTTAACGTTGACTGCCTGCGATGTTGTTGGCGGCCGTGCCGGTTCCTGGATTTCACCGGAAAAGAACGCATCGATGAGCTCGGTTCGAGCACGTATTACCTCCAGCACATTGGTAATGTACAAGTCTGTCCTGGCCTCTAACTGCAAGTCTGCCATGATTCGATGTGGGTGCCGCCAGAAGTCTGGTCGGTGCAGGAGACATAGGCCCAAGTAACGCAACTCTTCCGGGAGTCCGGCAACTCGGTCGTCCCAAAGGTCAGAGACGTCTTTGAAGGGCACGTTCAGCAGCAGCCACTGCCCGAAGTGGAGGTCGTTTGTGTGCGAGTACATGATGCACGCGACCAAGATTTCTCCCTCCGCAACGCAGGTGTTGATCCACTGCGTGAGAGGTTTCTTCACCTTGCGAGCCTTGTGCAGGCGGCGGTAGCGCTGGGCAATCTGTCCCCCCGAGCCGGAGACTCGCAGGTACTCGAGGAGACTCATGCTCTTGCGCCTCCATGTGCAGGTCATGTAATTGCGGACCACCTCCGCTGTGTCTTTTTTCCACGGTACGGGCACGACAAATTTGCGGACGACTGCCGGACACAAGAATTGTGGATGTTGTTGGGCTGCCAGCTGTAGGACCATTTCAGGTTGCAGTGGATGATAGTCGGCCAGAATGCGTCTCGCCAAAGCGAAGCCGCTCGCTTGATCGTTGAGTAGCTCCTGGGCGAAAGAGCCTGAAAACTTGGGAAGATAGCCTCGGCTGTGCACATGTTGGCGACTACATGACTCTCACGCTACGTTCCTTCTCACAGCTGCCTGCCTCCAAGGGACTGGCGCAATACTTGAGGATCATGGCTCGGCCGTCGGAAGCTACGACGTCCACGTGACAGTGTAAGGCGGCGAGCACATCCGTGAGATAGGCGCGACAGTGCCGGTCATGCGCATCTTGCGGATGCCGAAGCTCGAGCAGCCCGGAGTCTTCCGACACCCTCGTGGGCTCCTTTCGGATGGGCCAGCCGCTGCTCGTCCAGTCCAGTTGCGACTCCAGAACCAGATCTCGCAGTTCCGGTTCCGATGCGTCGGGGATGTCTGCTCGGATGTCCTTGGAAAGATTCATGGCCTGCATGTTCTCGAGCCACAGCAGAATGTGCACATGAAGTGTCCCTCGGCCGTGATAGGTCTGAGGGTCCCTGTGCTGCCCCCGTTTTCTTTTGCCATCCTGGAACTCTAGACGTGCCACCCACTTGCGCACGCCTCCGTGCGAGGACGTCGAGAAGACATGGTTTTGTTCCCCTTGCATACCTTCGTTGCTGCCTGTCAGAAGGCCTTTCACAGTTTGCGTGAGCACATGCGCTAGGTGAAGGGTTTCAGCTACCGGCATGTGCAGGCGGGCTTGCAAACTCTTGGCCAGCTCGTCTTCAAGCCAGGCATGATAGGGAAAGCTCCACTCGTAGGGTGCTATCGTTATGAACAGCTGCGGCCAGCCTAGCTGCCTCTGGAGATCCACCAAAGCTGCGTGGTAGCCTCGCCATAACTCTGGCGAGTACGGCTTGGATGCCAAAGCTTCTCGAATGCTGGTGCTTTGGGACGAGTGCCGCGCTCCACCCACTGTGGTGAAGAGCCACAAGTCGTACACAAACTGCAGCAGAGCAGGGTCGCTGTTGTACCCGACGATGCAGGAGTGGGCCTTGGCGAGAAAGCTGGCCTTGGCGCTGTGGCGCCTGTGCTCTGCATCGCCCCCGCAGTCGGACTCGGAGCTTTCCCAAGGGCCCGCGCGGCGCCGACGCTTCGCCCTTCGGGCGTCCATGAAGCGAGTGTGGGTCTCAGTCATGTCCGTCCGCCAATATAAGTGTGGCCACAGGCAGCACTCCAGCCCTACGGTCTCGATGAAGCTTACCGGCAGGCGCTTCACGGGGGCTCCAGGCCCGATTTCTCCTCTTTCTATCTGTCGCCTCCGCTTCTCCAAGAATTTGTGGTGCAGACGCCAAAAAGCTTTGTACGACGACAGGTCTGACCTAAGCAGGTGCTCCAACGCCCTCTCGCCCTTCTTGCGCGCCCGTCGAGGCAAGCGCGACAAGGCCATCTCCACGGACGTCGTCTTGAAGGAAAAGCGAAGCATGTCCAAGTGCACCTCGTATCCGTGCCGCGCGCGACAGTCGCCGCCCCTGTGCAGATGAAAGGGCCTGAGGGCCTCGATTACCTCAACAGGCAAACTTCGCAATCTGCGAGGTACATCATTCTTGTCGGGAGCCCAATACCCGACGTTGCCGTCGGATCGGCAGTATTTGCACGCGGGCAAAGCGCCATCCCTGCGGGCAGTGCCACGTGCGTGTGTTGCTTTGTACGGTTCGGGCACCATACGGCCGCAGCACTTGCACATTCTCCACGAAGAGGTCGCACACCAAGTTCGAAAAGCACGAGCTCTCTGAGTCATCCAGGACTGCTCGGGTCGAACTTTTTCCTTGTACACGGCGGGGAACTTCTTGGACAGGCGCCGAATCCGTTCTCGTTCTCCGTGGATGTACCGCATCTCATGCTCCGGCCTTTGCACGATTCCGCTCTGCCTACGCTCCAGCATTTGCGGCCAAGCGTGCACGGGAGCCGCGCATCTTGCAGGCCGTCTGGCCGGAGTCTCTCGCTCTGTAGGCCCTGTAGGCGGGCGCAGCGGAATCCAGTTGACGCAGCCAGGAGGGTGATGGTACGGCACGGGTTGGTCGTAGGCACGCACGCCTTCAAGGATCCACGCATATGGCTTAGCGTAAGGAATCGCGCAGACATTCTGGATGTGATGCAGATGCCGTGCCTCTTCCAAGTCTTTCATGGAAACGGCTCTAGATTCTCGAATGGTAGCCTCTCCGACAAGCGCGTTTTTGCCAGATGGCGCCAGCCCGATGCGCTCCCCGAGGTGTTTTCGACAATGCGTACCGCGAATTTCCCATTCCTTGCCCTCGTAGAGGATCTTGTTGCACCAGTGTGGCCCGATTTTCAAAGCCCATTGGACTTGGGGTTCGCTTGCACCGTCGTCGACGACGTTGTCAGCGTCAATCTTCCCGGCGCCGTCCTTTGAGCCTCCGTGTGAAAGTTCTTCATGGAGTAGGTTGTCGACCGCCGAAGAGGAAGCGATGCTGAGAAGCTCGAGTTGCTTTACGACTTCGCTTATTCCCAGAACCTCCTCGATCTCTTGCAAACATGCATGGAATCTCGCCGGGTCCGTTTCGGACATGGCGGCTAGCCGCGCCGTCAAGGCCTGTTGCTCGACGTCCAAGACAAGGTCAGCGTTTTCCTCCATGTCATCCGATGCGGACCTATGCGCAAAGCCACATGTCGGCCACAAAGATTACGCATGGTTCTGCTAAGGCTGGCGCTGTGATGCACCGACAGGGTCGGGAATACCCCTTAGTATAGTATTGGTTATGCGTTCAAGCCGTTCAAGCTTCTACAATCGTTGATTATAAGAGCCCGGCCACGCATCCTTCGGATCACCGTCTCTTTGAGAATCGTTGCATGACCTGAGGACAGTGTGCTGTCTCTGAGTGTGGTACACAGCTCTTGAGCATGATCAACGTGTCTCTGCGACATTTTCCGGGCTAACGACTCCTCATCACTGACGGCGATGATTCGAAACCTCAGTCACATGCCCGAGGCATCGGACGCATGTCGCTCGAAAACGACATCGGCTAGATGTTTGGCCCTTCTGCAGCGAAGCGTGGCGTCTGGCCTGGCCTGTCTTCGAAAGAAAAGGGTGAAGGCGGCGAGGCCTCACTCCTCACATCAAGCATCAAGAACCTGGAAAGTTACAGAGCAAGGAGAGAGAGCGAGACACGGAAAGCACGAAAGAGCAAGGCAGGAAGGCGGCCAGCCCGGTGCGGTGGCGACGTCGCACGCGTCGTCCGGGATGTGGTTCCTTGTAGCTGCAACCCTACACAGCAACTCGCGACCTGATTTTTAGAACAACGGCGAGCCGAGCACCGCACGCGAGCCTGGCAATCCTTGCAGCAAGCCTGGCATCCGTGTGGCCTTCCTGTTCATCGAGGTCGCGCAAGGCCTGAAAGACGAACACGCGAGAGTAGACAGCCATGCCTGGCCAGGCCTGCTCAAGGAGCCAGCCTGCAGCAAGTTGCGGTGCTCCTCACTTGTGAGGACTGCGACTGTTGTCCTTAGGCATGTCATTGATTGATTCGCCGATGCTGTTCGTGGGAATCGATCGACTGAGCCCCAGGCACCACATATGCTGGAAGGACGATGAGAATCATCGCCATGAGTGCGCCTGACAGACAGTAGCTGGGTGAGAGCGGGCGCAGCAGATGCGCTCGATCCATCCCTGAAACGAATAACCGAGCTGTCGACGCTGACTTGAGAAGAGGAGCTGCGGGGATCTACAAAGATCAAGCGTTGAGAGCTCGAAGTAACAGGTAACCTCGTCTCGGCAAACACACGTGGCTCCGACTGCTGTAGCCGCATCACGTGTCGAACTCACCATGGTAGAAATGGCACGTCGAGACAGGCAACGTCTGCTCCACACACACATGCAGTCATGATCTGAAAGTCTGGCACGCTCAAACGTTTTCTGGGCATGGGCAGGTAGTACGGTCTCTGCGGGGGCAGGGCCCGCTCCGCAAAGAACAACGAAAATGCGGCAGGTGAGCGACGGCGCTCAGGACGCCTCCTCCCGGTCTGTTCCACCAGCTGGAGGCCTGTCCTCTCCTGTTGCACGCGCGCTTTCACCCGTGCTAGATGTGTCTCGGGATTTGTCGGACTTGCGAGACTTCCTCGAGGTTCTCACTGTTCTCACGCCCCAGGACGTAGTAGGCGCGAGCTTTTTCCTGACTCGGATGCCCGAGACAGCCAGCTTCTCGTCACAGCTTCTCGTAGCATCTCCTTTGCGATCGGTCTTCCGACTTTTCGCCACCGAGGCGATGCCCCAACAATCCGTCTCCTTGTCGAAGCCTTCCATGCTCCGGCGTACCTCCTCCTTGCACCTCCTGCCTCGGACATTTTGGTTCTTGTTGTATCTACCCCGGGCACGTCGCTTGGCGCGTGCCGGGTCCTTCCGGTGCAGAGCACGTGCCACACGTTTCTCGAAGTCCGCTGCCATGTTCTTGCCCCCATGTACCTCAATTAATCGGAGAGCCTCTCTTCTGCTAGCTTCCGAAAGGCATCCCAGGGCTCTTGTCACGACGCGGCCATCACGCAGCCACGACAATTGCTCAAAACGCACACTGCTACAGAAAACACAGTAGCCGGACTCGTTCGCCGCACCCGGACCGCCGGAGCCATCCAGCGCGAGCACGCAAGGCAGATCGCGATGTCCTCTGCATTCTTCTTCACCGCCTGGCACACGCCACAGATGCACGCCTCTGTCATTCTTTCGAGCGCGGGGTCTTCGACGCGCCGGCGTCCTGAGCAGTCAAAGGGTCATCGCGCGCGCGCGCTCGCCAATTTCTCACTGCATGTGTAGCTTCTAAAAGGATGCGGCCTCTCGGCGGATGGTTCAACGCGGGCTTTCGAGGTCGTCACTTCGTTCACATTGAGGGTCCTGCTCGACAACGCAAGACTCTCTCCATCACAACGAACGAGCAAGCGCGACAGAGTGCCTCGAAGCAGAGGAAGATGGCACGCCTCGAACCGTTTCATGGCGAATGTCGTGGGCCGAGGACTCTCGATCTGCAAGTCCGTTCTCCTAGTCAGATTGTTGTTGACAGCCCCCGCTCGTCTGCGGTGCGTGTCTGCGCTGCATGCGACGCCGGACCTTGGGCGTAGGCACCTCGCTTGAGCTCGAAGTCCTGCCAGACAAGATGGTGTGTATATACTTAAAAAAGAACACATCAACGACGCAGGATGCCCGGAGGAGGATGATGAAGAGGACGAAGAGGTTGGATCCAGCTGCGTGAGCTGAGCGTTGCCCGCAGTCCAAGCGCGCCTCAGGTTGCTGCAATGACGGAATTCCTACGCGCGTGCCAGGAGAAGACGACGGCTTAGCCCCGCGCACCACGAACACCGCCAGGACGACCAGAATCATCGCCATGAGTGCGCCTTTCAGACACTGGTTGATGGAAATCGGAACACAGCAGATGTTCGACCTGCTTCATGGAACATGACCGCACTGCCAAGGCTAGCCTGTCAATGTATGCTGCAGCACTACAACATCTCACAAGGAGAGCGGCTGAAGCTCGTCGAGACAGGCAACGTCTGCTCCACACACACATGCAATCATGATCTGAAAGTCTGGCACGCTCAAACGTTTTCTGGGCATGGGCAGGTAGGTCTCTGCGGGGGCAGGGCCCGCTCCGCAAAGAACAAAGAAAGTGCAGCAGGTGTCAGCGCCGGTGCTCTGATGGGCTTACGATGAGAATACGCATGGGACGCATTAGTTTGCGACTTTAGGCTTGAGTCTACCCCGGCTACCTATGAACACGAGACCACAAAGAGTGGAGCCACCAAGGAGCACTGGCTAGTAAGGGTAGGGCAATGCTTGCTGCTGTGCAGCCGGCGGCTGGCGCGCATTCGAGAGTGTCACTTCTCTTCCTCCACGGCCGAGGCGTCCTCCCGACCAAGTTCCGCTCCAGTCGCACCCTCTCGCTCAGGCTCTTTCTTCTCGCGCTCCGCCGTCTTTCGCTCCTTCTTGGCATGCTTCTTTGCTTCCTTCTTGGCTTTCTTGCGCGCCTTCTCCGAGCTGTTTGAGGACTCCGAAGAACTGGGCGCGGGCCTTTTTGACATCTTGACGCCCCAGGCTTCCTCTTCGTCGTCGCTGTCGCCTCCTTGAAGGCCCTTACGATGCCAACCTGCGCTGTCCTCGTGTCTCTGGCGCAACGATTCCATCAAGAATTTCTTCATGAGGCCGAGGTCTTTCGGGGAGGATTGCCACGAGCCCAGCGTGGCAGCATTCGACGTCGTAGTCGGTATCTTGTGCGCCCAATTGGAGAGGGCGTTGCACATGGTCACAGCCTCGAGCATTTGGATGCCTCCAAGGTAGACTGTGCTCACAAAGGCGAGAACCTCTGGAAGCATCTTGGAAATCACAGCCTTGTGTGTGCGGTAGAACATACACCATGTCTGGAGCGCATCCTCCAGCTTAGCCTTGCTCGTCTCCGAGGTGCGCTCTTTCACCAAAACCTCGCAAGCTGCAATGAAGGCTTTTGCTTCAGCAGTCTGGAAGAACTCCGCAAATCGCCCCAACACCGCAGAGGGCGTTCCTTCGCCTTCCTCCAAGTAGGTGTCTAGACAATTGGAGAGGGCTCGCGCCGATCCGGATATGGTGGAGAGACCTACAGAAGGGCGTCGAACTAGCTCGCAGTTGCGCGAGTCCAGGACTTGACGCATGCTGTCCTTGCCGAACAGGTCCTTGACAGAGGTGCTAGCGTAGACGGCCTTGCCATGCTCGTCCGCGTATGGACGCAGCACGGCCTTCGCCAAGGCGTAGCGTCCCTCGAGCCGAGGCACATACTCTTTGGTCTTGCCCTTGCCGTCGTCTTTGCCTCCCTTGCCATCGCTGCCCCAAGACCCCCAGGCATAAGATTCCTGAGGCGACTCTCGATTGGCATTCCAAGGTTCGTTGTAGGCCGACCACGAGGACGCCCAACCGTCCGAAGCCCAAGCCGGAGTCTTGCCCTTGGACCCTTTGCCTTTGCCGCTGCCCTTCTTACCGCTCCACATGGTCCAGCTGAGGACGGTCAGGTTTACAGTATGAGTCTGAGCACTGATGCCTGAACGGGTTCAAGGGTCAGCCGTGTAAGCATGTCGACTTCAGTGCCTCGACCACACAAGCCTGTCAATGCATACGAACACTCAACGTGATCTTTTTCGTATTCGCGGACGTTGCGATATAGATCCAAGCCCGAGTCGACGTGGACATCGAGCACATGCCCGAGGTCAGGGTTGACAGTTAGAGACAGCGCCCTTTTTTCTGGTTTATCGATTTATGTATATGCGGATGATGTATCTTCTAAAGCCTATGGCTGCTGTGAGCTCACGCCTTGGGTGATGCAACCAACTCGACACAGAACCGAAACATGTTCTGAGGCACTGAAGACATGTTCACCGGTCTTCGTCGTACAACCTGATGCGGGAGCGGGAGGTACGAATGACATGCCTACATCGTCTCCAAGCAGTTTCCATGCAGACGTGCGACAGTGGCAAACTATCCAAAGCGCCCTAGACCAATCCAGGACACGCCTCACATATGTGCAATTTTGCATGCGCGCTTTGCTGATTCGTCGCTGAGTCTGGTGTGTCGGATGAAAACTGCGAAGGTCCCAAT
Organism: Symbiodinium natans; assembly: GCA_905221605.1. Classification (NCBI taxonomy): domain Eukaryota; class Dinophyceae; order Suessiales; family Symbiodiniaceae; genus Symbiodinium; species Symbiodinium natans. The sequence continues at coordinate 10,690 of CAJNDS010001365.1, read as the reverse complement.
TCAGATACTACCGCTTCGTGTATGCAGGATTACGTGGTCTACCGTGCAGAACGAAGCTTCTGTATAGAGGTGTAGAAATGCTGCCCGAAACTTAGGACCTGAGATGTTGATGCCGCCGTGACACACCAAACCGAGCTGGTCTTTGCCTCGGATACGCTAGTCGGAGTTAATTTCTGGGACGAGTTGAACGTCCTAATGCCTTGAACGGGATCCAATATTCCCCTGCACACGAAGTTTACCGTGCCATGTCTCAAACACAACTTTACAGTACAGCGCACTAGTCGGGTTGCACGCGCAAGACTTGCAGCGCACCGTTAAACACTCCAGCTGCGCGGCGCGCGGAAGGTAGTCCATGTCGTCGGCCCCGGAGTCGGCCTCTCACAAGGGGGCCGGCCCGATCACAACCTGACAAAGCAAAAGGACAAGGCGCAGAGGCAACACCGAGCAGCTGTGCGCACAAACAGCATCATGAGGCCAGGTCCACGACAAGCACAAGATAATACCCCGCGGGGACGTATAAGACGAAGAAGCCCCCCTGGGAAACTATGAGTTTGAACGCATCGGCAGCGTACGCCATCGCGCGTGTGGTCTTGCCTGGGCCTGGATCACGTCGCGATATGGCGGAGCCCGCGCCTGGCAGGCGTCGAGACAAGCAACGTGAGGCGCGCCGCAGTCGTGCCTCGGGAACAAGGGTGTCAGCGCGAACTCCGACCTTGTCACACGCAAGGACTGCGCGCACGGCATGAGAGTGTACCCCAGCCGATCAGCCTCCTCGTCCGTGTCTGGGTAGACAGTCGTCGCCACCTCGCGGATGCTAGCCCCATGCGAAGCAACGTAGTCACATGTCTAAATGAACAATTGTCAAGGAAAGTCACCTGCTCATCCATAGCCTGCAGTCCGAAAATATTCCACTGAAGGGCAAGCACTCATGCAACCGATAATGTGATAATGCACCTCGCGGCGGGCGCGTGCCCCCGCTCGGTCATGCGGCCCACGTCGCCTCACAGCTGCAGGTGTTCGAAGTGCTGAGATGCAAGAAAACCACTCGACCTGCGGGGGACGCGCTGCGGAGCGTCGTCCTCAACATTCGACCTCAGCTGCTCACGGCTTACGACGTGTATGATGCCCACCTCTGGGATAGAGGCTGGGGCAGTGGCATGACTGGCTCGCTTGATCTGCCCTGCCGAGTGTCAAAAGCTTAAGGGCTGGAGCCGAAAATGTTATTTCAAGTATAATCACATGACCAGATTGCAGCGAGGAATGCGAATCATTGTCACAGAGTCGCGTCGAACTCTACGGGTAGGAAGTGGGAACATCTTTTTGCGACAGCCGTTGTGCACTACTTGCGGCGCACGGGGGCAAGGCCCGCGCCGTGCATAGAATGGTGAAAGCGCACAGCTGAGCTTGTGTCGAATAAGGCACTGGAGCAAAATTGTCTATCCTGCACGTTACATCGAGGCTGTGCTGGATGCGCTGCTACTGCTACCGCTAGTCTTCGCACGCTCGGCCCGAGACCTCTTTCTCGTCTTCAGCTGTGCCATCCAACTGCCCACCAGGTTATAGTGCGGCGCAGGCGCTCCGTCCGGGCCCGTCTGATATGTGAGCAACAACTTGCAAACAATGGGTCCTTCGCCAAAGAGCACGTCATACTCGGTGTCGAGCCCATCGACAGTCACATGCACGGAGCCTCCCAACCACTCTGCCACGTAATGCAGGATGGCTCCCTCAGGCAAGCTGCTCGATGTGAGCTGGTCGACGACATCATACCTGCCATCGTGGACGGCCCTGTCGGCTACGATAGCACGGAGTCTGGCACATGCCGTAGCGAGTTCACGGTCCTCGCGCTGGGAGCGCAGAAACCCGAACCCATCTTGACTGAGACTCCGGAGACGATCCACATCACGGGCGGCCACAGCGCAGGCAAAGAGACAATGGCCGTCTGCGGGCACGTTGAGCACCTCGCCCGAAGCCATCGCTGGAGCTCCTCGAAAGCCGCGCCGCTGCACTTCCTGAGGCGTTGCCGGCACGCCTGTGGAGACTACGTCGTTGATTTGCACTGACGAACACTGCGTGCCGGGGTGCCTGCAGGGCTCACAAGCAGCTGCAAGGAAACGCCTGCAGTCTGCTGGCCTAGAACTGCACCAGGAGAATGGAGAAGGCGGGGTCTCTACGCTCCTGGTGACGTGTTGCACACCAGCACACCTAGCTTCAGGCATTAATTGGAGGAAAGAAGAGGTCCCGTGCGTGGAGGCACACTCTTCGGCGCCGAAGTTCATCCTGGTCATTGTGCTGCGCAGACGTGCAACTGTCTCTGAACAGCGAATCTCTGCATAAGCCCTGACCTCAGTGCAGCGATTCTACGCTCCAGTGCCGCATCGACGTGGCCCTCGTAGGCCGCCATCTCCTCCAGAGCCTCCGCAGTGCAGCTGGACCAGACTCGCATCTTGAAGAATAAAGTGCCTGCAGCAGATTGCGTTGCTCTTCAGCCGTCAAAGTTGCAAGCGTGAGCCTCAGGCGAGGCATACCCACGAGCTTCTTCGCGCGTGTTATGTCACCTCAACAGATACATGCTCAGCTGGCGACCCATGCATCATGTAGAAGAGGCACGCCAAGTAGGCGGGCGTTGACATGAGAGCTGGCCTTTGCAGACGCACAGATTTGATTAAGTGTCTGTCACCTGACCGTTGCCTCGGCAAGCAGCATGCTCACATATGCTACTCAGCTCAGACTGCAAACACAAGTGATGGTCTCAGGCCGGACAGGGGGCGACCGATCGGTCGTGTGCGTGCGACTCACTGTGTCAGTCCGGTTAGCTTGCTTGAGCCAGCCAGAGGCCTGCGACGATGCGGTTGGTCAGGGCTGCCGCCCATGAGTCCATGTAGCACCGCTGCGCGCGGACGAGTTTCGCGCAGTGTCTTTTTGGGCGTTGGATCAGGCTCTGCGCCTCGAGCGGCAACATCGGCACAAGAATGATCGAGCCCTGGGGGCTATGCCCGCGCCATGGGCTCGATAAACAGGCTCCGATGCTCTCAGGACCTCTTAGAACTGCAGTCACCTTCATCGTGGCTCCCGTCTTGATCCGCAGCGTGAGATCTCTCCATGGCGTGTATGATGCCCACCTCTGGGATAGAGGCTGGGGCAGTGACATGACTGGCTCGCTCTGGTTCCCGAATCGTGGAGTACTCCCCGCGGAGCCAAACTCTCTCTACGGTTTAGGGAGGTTCTCCGTGGTTTGGGATGATGTGTTGCCGCCGAGTTCTCTTTGGTTTAGGGATGATTATCTATGGTATACAATCAGCGCCTCATGTTTGGCTCCTGTGTTTGAAAGTTCCCGGGCGACCGTGGCTCTTTTTGGCTCCCACCCCGAGTCTCTGGCCCTAATGCTCTGAGTCTCTTGAGTTCTTTGAGAGCTTCAGGCATCCCCCACTCCCCCACTCCCCCACTCTCCCACGAGCCTATGTCTACAAAAAAAGCGCCATTTTGTTACGGACAATTCCGTCTCCATCAAGTCGATGTTCAGAAAAAAACACGCCATTTTGTTACGGACAATTCCGTGTCCATCCAGCCTATGTCTACAAAAACAGCGCCATTTTGTTACGGACAATTTCGTCTCTGTCGTGTCGATGTTCAGAAAAAAACGCCGTTTTGTTACGGACAATTCCGTGTTCATCCAGCCTGTGTCTACAAAAAACACCGTTTTATATTGGACGATTCCGTGTCCATCCAGCCTATGCATTACAAAAATATGCGTCGTTTTGTTACGGTGGATGTAGACCCCGAGCTCCGTCCCCAACGTGGGTTGGCGCATAGAGCCGATTTGCGCTTCCCTCCCTGTGACCTGATCACCCAAGCAAAAACCACGGGCGGATGCGGTCCCTGACTGAGGCGCCGGCGCGTTGTTCAGCCGAGGTCGCTCGTTCGACCTGCCACCCCACCTGTGAAGCACGGTCGGAGTTTGACCTTCTCGCACACGGCACGCTGAGGCGGCGGCGTGATAGAGCCGAGTGAGACAATTGCCAGCAATCGCAGACAGAGCACGCCCATGGTGATGGGTCGATAGCTTGACAATCCAGTCCCTAAGTCACGAGGTCTCAATGCTGCGAGGGGAGCGAACTGTCAGTCGACACCTATGCCAGCATGCACAGATGCAATGAAAAAGCCGTCTGCCGCATTTCGTCTCGACATGACATGTTCAACTCTGCTGCGCGCCGGCACTTGCGGGGACTGGGTCCGCACCGCGTGCCGCAATCGGTTATGCTCCATTTCCCGACTACAGGATCATAATGCTTTCGTGGAAATTGTGGGTAACACCAGATCATGCACGGCGATGGACAAGCACGGTCTCACATGTTGTCGGCGTCGTCCGCCGGATGACTTGCCCTCCTTCGGTGGACGGGCCCTCAGAGCAGTCCTCCGCCGGATGGCGTTCGGTTGCACACGGAGATTCAGATCCTGGAGCATTCAGGCATTGCATCGTCAGCACACTCCGACGCACCCACATGTAGCGGCCTCTGTCGTTTGCCTCCGGGGTGCTAGGCTTTGGCTCTGATTCTTCGCTACCTGCGTGGCGCATTCTGAAACCCTATGACTCACTACGGCATCGGCGGCCTGGCTGCTGCTGCGACTCCGGTCTTGCTGCTCCCTGTGTCTGGGACGCATCGGCCGTCGACCCCACGGCTGCAGAACCGGCCGCCGCCTTCGCGTTGGCTTTCCGCTATTTTTTCTTTGCACAGCTTTTTCATGTCGTTCTCGGAACCGCTCGGCGACTTCGCGGAGTCTGAACTCCAAGCCTCTTCGTCCGTGTTTGGAAACATTTCGAACATCTTGGTGGCAGCCTGCCAGACATGGCCATTCCTATGGAGTGATACGTGTCAGCTGCAGCATAACCTAGAACGTTTCACCACATGTGTTGAATGCCAGGCTATGCCACAGCAACCTGTTGCAGTTGTCCCTGTAAACTGTTTCACTCTGCCAAATTGACTGCCTACAGAATTGACCACCACATCTGACTGGAACAGTCCTCTCTTTGTCTGCGCAGGCCGTATGCAGTAGAACCCCTGCCTCGACTGCCGCTCGCCGATGACCGGATGGCAGGCCAACCTGAGCCCACGCCCAGAGAATGCGAGGTCGCCTGGACAGACCAACTCCAAACCTCTTCGTCCGTGTCTGGAAACATCTCGAACATCTCGCTGGCAGCCTGCCAGACATGACCATTCCTATGGAGTGATACGTGTCAGCTGCAGCAGTCTCATAGAACGTTTCACCACATGTGTTGAATGCTAGGCTATGCTGCAGCAACCTGTTGCAGTTGTCCCTGTAAACTGTTTCAATCTACCAAATTAACTGCCTACAGAACTGACCACCACATCTGACTAGAATAATCCTCTCGCCCAGGCCCCTTCCATTTGCTTATAGCACCGCCCCGGCCCCTTCCATTTGCATATAGCACCGCCCCGGCCCCTTCCATTTGCTGAAAGCACCGCCCAGGCCCCTTCCATTTGCTTATAGCACCGCCCCGGCCCCTTCCATTTGCTTATAGCACCGCTCCGGCCCTTCCATTTGCTGAAAGCACCGCCCAGGCCCCTTCCATTTGCTTATAGTACCGCCCAGGCCCCTTCCATTTGCTTATAGCACCGCCCAGGCCCCTTCCATTTGCTTACAGCACCGCCCGGGCCCCTTCCATTTGCTTATAGCACCGCCCAGGCCCCTTCCATTTGCTTAAAGCACCGCCCAGGCCCCTTCCATTTGCTGAAAGCACCACCCAGGCCCTTCCATTTGCTTATAGCACCGCCCAGGCCCCCTCCCTTTGCTGAAAGCACCGCCCCGGCCCCTTCCATTTGCTTATAGCACCGCCCGGGCCCCTTCCATTTGCTTATAGCACCGCCCAGGCCCCTTCCATTTGCTTATAGCGCCGCCCATTCCTTCCACTTGCTTATAGCACCGCTTCCATTTGCTGAAAGCACCACCCCTGCCTCTTCCATTTGCTCATAGCGCCGCCCACCCCTTCCATTTGCTTATAGCAATAGCACCGCCCAGGCTCATAACTTAGAACGTTTCACCACATGTGTTGAATGCCAGGCTATGCTGCAGTAACCTGTTGCAGTTGTCCCTTTAAACTGTTTCGATCTGCTGAAACTAACCACCACATCTGACTAGAACTGTTAGTCCTCTCCGTGCCTTCGCAGGCCGTATGCAGTAGAGCCCCTGCCTCGACTGCCACTCGCCGATGACCGGATGGCAGGCCAACCTGAGCCCACGCCCAGAGAATGCGAGGTCGCCTGGACAGACCAACTCCAAACCTCTTCGTCCGTGTCTGGAAACATCTCGAACATCTCGCTGGCAGCCTGCCAGACATGACCATTCCTATGGAGTGATACATGTCAGCTGCAGCAGTCTCATAACCTAGAACGTTTCACCACATGTGTTGAATGCCAGGCTATGCTGCAGCAACCTGTTGCAGTTGTCCCTGTAAACTGTTTCAATTTGCCAAATTAACTACCTACAGAACTGACCACATCTGACTAGAATAGTCCTCTCGCCCAGGCCCCTACCATTTGCTTATAGCACCGCCCCGGCCCCTTCCATTTGCTTATAGCACCGCCCCGGCCCCTTCCATTTGCTTATAGCACCGCCCCTGCCCCTTCCATTTGCTTATAGCACCGCCCAGGCCCCTTCCATTTGCTTATAGCACCGCCCCGGCCTTATAGCGCCGCCCCGGCCCCTTCCATTTGCTTATAGCACCGCCCAGGCCCCTTCCATTTGCTTATAGCACCGCCCGGGCCCCTTCCATTTGCTTATAGCACCGCCCCGGCCCCTTCCATTTGCATATAGCACCGCCCCGGCCCCTTCCATTTGCTGAAAGCACCGCCCAGGCCCCTTCCATTTGCTTATAGCACCGCCCCGGCCCCTTCCATTTGCTTATGGCACCGCCCAGGCCCCTTCCATTTGCTTATAGCACCGCCCCGGCCCCTTCCATTTGCTTGTAGCACCGCCCAGGCCCCTTCCATTTGCTTATAGCACCGCCCAGGCCCCTTCCATTTGCTTATAGCACCGCCCCGGCCCCTTCTCTTCCATTTGCTTATAGCACCGACCCTGCCCCTTCCATTTGCTTATAGCACCGCCCGGGCCCCTTCCATTTGCTTATAGCACCGCCCCGGCCCCTTCCATTTGCTTATAGCACCGCCCCGGCCCCTTCCCTTCCATTTGCTTATAGCACCGCCCAGGCCCCTTCCGTTTGCTTATAGCACCGCCCGGGCCCCTTCCATTTGCTCATAGCACCGCCCAGGCCCCTTCCATTTGCTTATAGCGCTGCCCATTCCTTCCATTTGCTTATAGCACCGCCCGGGCCCCTTCCATTTGCTTATAGCACCGCCCCGGCTCCTTCCATTTGCTTATAGCGCCGCCCACCCCTTCCATTTGCTTATAGCACCGCCCCTGCCCCTTGCATTTGCTTATAGCACCGCCCAGGCTCATAACTTAGAACGTTTCACCACATGTGTTGAATGCCAGGCTATGCTGCAGCAACCTGTTGCAGTTGTCCCTGTAAACTGTTTCAACCTGCTAAAACTGACAACCACATCTGACTAGAACAATCCTCTCTTTGCCTTCGCAGGCCGAATGCAGTAGAACCCCCGCCTCGACTGCCACTCGCCGATGACCGGATGGCAGGCCAACCTGAGCCCACGCCCAGCGAATGCGAGGTCGCCTGGACAGACCAACTCCAAACCTCTTCGTCCGTGTCTGGAAACATCTCGAACATCTCGGTGGCAGCCTGCCAGACATAACCATTCCTATGGAGTGATACATGTCAGCTGCAGCACGTAATGCAAAAGCTTCGGCTACCCTTCGAACCTGCTCCGCTTGGCGGGCCTCCGGCGCTACTGAACGCACACACGCACAATCACACACACGCACACACACGCACACACGCGCACACACACACACACACACACACACACACACACACACACACACACACACACACACACACACACACAGCCTGGCGCCGAGCACGTGCTCCCGGACGGTCATGTGGGCCGCGCCTGTACAGATGCACTATGGTTATCGACAAGGCGCACCCACTTGCCGCCTGCGAGGCCCTCCGGTTCGATCCTGCGGCGGCCTATAGTTTCGTCTGATCAGAATGACACGGGCACGGTCGTCGAAATTCAGTGCCGAGCATCTTGAGGGGCGCAGAGGGAATCGTGTCTTGGGCCGATAGCTCTGTCCGACGCAATGTCATATCAAATGCATTTCAGGTCTAGCGGTCGAGCTTCGGCTTAGAGGCTACTCCTCCTGCACTGCGGAAGTCGTTTCCATGTGCCAAGCAAAACACGAGGGTACTAGTTGGACTGACCGGTTGGCAACTTCTATGGCATAACTGTGTTACGTCGGGTCAAGGTCGCTTGGCTGATGCTGGCCTGCAAGCTAGCGGCAACGTGTGGATGCTTGTAGATTTTTGATCGGTAAACGCATGGACAATATCTCTCGACCACTTTCCGGCCCAGGGTCCAGAAACGATGAGGGCGCACACGGCGATTGCAAAGACCAATAGTTCGAATTAAGCCGTTTTGTCTTATCAGTAATGCCTTAAGAATCAAATCAAACCTGCACGCCCTGTGCCTGCCCGGAACGAGTCAGAATTTAAACTCGTCAATGCCATGCCCTGAGAGGCTATTTATTGGCCGCCCCGCCCCCCCCCGCCCCCCCTCCCCCCCCCCGGCTTGTAACTACAATGCAGCACTTTGGACGACGCTGCCCCAAACATGCAAGATGGCCTATAGTACTGCTCAATTCACGGTCCGCTAGCGTTCTCAGCACGTCAAGGACTACAGCCTCAATGGTCTAGTCGCAGATGCGAATGTTTCACCCTGCGTACTGTAAGTAGCTTAGCTTGGACTAGTCTTTTTAAAATAAATACGAACAAACACCTCGCGGGGCGAGCGCGCGGCGCTTGCGCACATCTCTCGAATTTGAGAAGTCGGCCGTTCGGGCAATTGCAGGGTGGCCCGGGTGATCGGGGCCGCGTGACCGCTCCGAGATGATGCCCTCCCGCGCCGCTCGTGGGCGGCTCCCACCCTCTCTTCGCTCCGCCCTTTCCGTCAAGCTAAGCCATCCCTTTTGTTTTTTTTCCTTCTTCCTTCCTTTCCGGTTCGATTGGTTCGACTGAAAATCGCCCTTCGCACGAAATCGCTTTATGGGCAACATATACCTGAGGCATTTGCACCATGGACAGCAACCAGGACGTATGTACTAAAACCTCTGTCCCCCCTCCCGCCCCTCTCCCCCCCCCTCGCCCCTCCCCCGCGCCTCCCCCGCCCCCTCGCCCCCCGCCCTTGCCCGCAGGACTAGCAGGCTGCAAGAGGACTAAGATCGTGGTGGAACAAACAAGCAACTTTGACTAGGGTGTAATACACCCCGACAAGAACGCATACAAGAAGGGCGGTGAGAAAAAAACAAGAGAGTTTCCTAAACATGAGTTTAGGAAACTAAACCCTAAAAGGCGGAGCTGGCTAAGGGTGGGAGCCGCACTTGACGGCGCGGGAGGGAAACGCGTGAAATGATGTGGCCGAAGCAAGGCCCCATTCTCGGTGGCCTTGAGCGTGCTCCGGAACCGAAACAAATTTCAAGTTTGTTCGCCCGTCCGGCCATGTCATATCCTTCTCCAGCTTCGGCGCTAAACCCTAAACCCTAAACCCTAAACCCTAAACCCTAAACCCTAAACCCTAAACCCTAAACCCTAAACCCTAAACCCTAAACCCTAAACCCTAAACCCTAAACCCTAAACCCTAAACCCTAAACCCTAAACTCAGGCGTGGCTGGTGGGGGAGCTTCGCTCCTTTCCCACCAGCCGAGCCGCCCAAAGCAAGTGGCTGCATGGGCATCGCACATACAATATGCCTATACAGCAGTTCAACTGTCTTACCAGAGAGCGTGCCGTGCCACCGCTAGGCAGTGGAGCGGTGTCAGTACTGACAATATATTATAAATATACCCCAAAACCTGCCCGAAATCACGGTTAAACTATAAAGATTTCTATAGTTTTGCGTCTAAACTATAAACGTTTATAGTTTAGGCTCTATAGTTTTGGCTCTAAACTATAGACGTTTATAGTTTAGCGTCTATAGTTTAGGGCTTTATAGTTTAGGCTTTATAGTTTAGCGGCTAAACTGTAAACGTCTATAGTTTAGGCGTCAGGCTTTATAGTTTAGCGCCGAAACAAAAGACGTTTATAGTTTCGGCTCTAGAGTTTGGGGCTCTATAGTTTAGGGCAAAATCCAGAAATTGGAGGCAGCATTTCCGGCATCGATTTCTGTACTAAAAAATCGCATTTTGAAGCTCGGTCCAGGCCAATCCTGGGGGACCCCCCACGGATGGTCCTAAACTATAAACGCTTCTATAGTTTAGGAGCCAACCTTTATAGTTTAGCGGCTAAACCATAAACGTTTATAGTTTGGGGGTCAAGCTTTATAGTTTAGCGCCGAAACTATAAACGTTTATAGTTTAGGCTCTAGAGTTTGGGGCTCTATAGTTTAGGGCCAAATCCAGAAATTGGAGGCAGCATTTCCGGCATCGATTTCTGTACTAAAAAATCGCATTTTGAAGCTCGGTCCAGGCCAATCCTGGGGGACCCCCCACGGATGGTCCTAAACTATAACCGCTTCTATAGTTTAGGAGCCAACCTTTATAG
>CAJNDS010001364.1:0-21314 GCA_905221605.1 Symbiodinium natans | reverse complement strand
AAATAATTTAAATAATTTAAATAATTTAAATAATTTAAATAAATTTAATTCCGGGAACTTTCCAGGCCAACCAGCAAAGCAATTAAATAATTTAAATCCGACAGCTCAATTAAATGATTTAATTAAACTGCGGGATTTAAATTATTTAATTGATTTTTTTCTGGCTGGTCTGGAAAGTTTCCTGAATTAAATTTATTTAAATTATTTAATTTATTTAAATTATTTAAATTATTTAATTGACCCCTATTAAATAATTTAAATAATTAAAATAATTTAAATAAGCAAAAATTATTTAAATTATTTAAATTATTTAATTGGCTCCCATTAAATAATTTAAATAATTAAAATAATTTAAATAAGCAAAATTATTTAAATTATTTAATTTATTTAACTGCCTCCCATTAAATAATTTAAATAATTTAAACAATTTAAATAAGCAAAATTATTGAAATTATTTAATTTATTTAATTGACCCCTATTAAATAATTTAAATAATTTAAATAATTTAAATAATTTAAATAATTTAAATAAATTTAATTCCGGGAACTTTCCAGGCCAACCAGCAAAACAATTATATAATTTAAATCCGACAGCTCAATTAAATAATTTAATTAAACTGCGGGATTTAAATTATTTTATTGTTTTTTTTCTGGCTGGTCTGGAAAGTTTCCTGAATTAAATTTATTTAAATTATTTAATTTATTTAAATTATTTAAATTATTTAATTGATCCCTATTAAATAATTTAAATAATTAAAATAATTTAAATAAGCAAAAATTATTTAAATTATTTAACTTATTTAAATTATTTAAATTATTTAATTGACTCCCATTAAATAATTTAAATAAATAAAATAATTTAAATACGCAAAATTTTTAAATTTTCTAATTTATTTAATTGCCTCCCATTAAATAATTTAAATAATTAAAATAATTTAAATAAGCAAAATTATTTAAATTATTTAATTTACTTAATTGCCTCCCATTAAATAATTTAAATAATTTACATAATTTAAATAAGCAAAATTCTTTAAATTATTTACTTCATTTAATTGACCCCTATTAAATAATTTAAATAATTTAAATAATTTAAATAAGCAAAATTATTTAAATTATTTAATTTATTTAATTGACCCCTATTAAATAATTTAAACAATTTAAATAATTTAAATAATTTAAATAATTTAAATAATTTAAATAAATTTAATTCCGGGAACTTTCCAGGCCAACCAGCAAAGCAATTAAATAATTTAAATCCGACAGCTCAATTAAATGATTTAATTAAACTGCGGGATTTAAATTATTTAATTGATTTTTTTCTGGCTGGTCTGGAAAGTTTCCTGAATTAAATTTATTTAAATTATTTAATTTATTTAAATTATTTAAATTATTTAATTGACCCCTATTAAATAATTTAAATAATTAAAATAATTTAAATAAGCAAAAATAATTTAAATTATTTAAATTATTTAATTGCCTCCCATTAAATAATTTAAATAATTTAAATAATTTAAATAAGCAAGATTATTTAAATTATTTATTTTATTTAATTGACCCAATTAGATAATTTAAATAATTTAAATAATTTAAATAAATTTAATTCTGGGGCCTTTCCAGACCAGTCACCAGACCCCTCTCCCCCTCCCCGCAGCTACCCCCCCCCCCGGCTGAGAACTGGGGCTGGGCCAGGGCCGGAGGGGGTGAGGGCTGGAGCTGGTGGGCTGGGTTGGGGGCGGTGGCGGGAGAGTGGGGGGGGGGGGGGGGGGGGGGGGGGGGGGGGGGGGGGGGGGGGGGGGGGGGGGGGGGGGGGGGGGGGGGGGGGGGGGGGGGGGGGGGGGGGGGGGGGGGGGGGGGGGGGGGGGGGGGGGGGGGGGGTTGAAGGAGCTGAAAGCTGGAGAGCCAGCTCGGCGTGGAGGGGGGGGGGGGTTGGGCTGTTCTGGGGTGGGCTGGAGGGGCTGGGAGGGCCCCCACCCGCCCCCGCCCTTCCCCTGCCATCCCTTTCCCACTCTTTCAAGGGCTGAGCTGAAGAGCTGGAGCTGGGGTGGGCTAGTCTGGGGCCGGCGGCGCTGGAGAGCGGAGAGGGGTTGAAGGAGCTGGGCTGGCCGAAGGGTGGAGGGGCTGGAGAGCCAGCTCGGGGTGGAGGGTGGGCCAGGGAGGGTCAAGGGGGCCAAGGCCCTGGCACAGGGCTGGGCACCCCCCCCAACCACCACCCCTCTTTCTCTCACCATCCAAAAAGAGTTTAAACAAAAAAAACGTTTTTCTCTTCACCAACCCTCCCCCATCCCTCTCCACCATCAAACGCCCTCACCATGCCTACTCCCCCAGCTCACTTTTCACTCCCTCACGTTCTCAACCGCTTCCACACATTAATCAGCTGCTTTACCCTATCATCTTCTTATCATCTTTTATCATATTTTATCATCTCTCATATTATCTCTTTTTATTATCTTCCATCATGTTTAATCATCTTCATATGCTTTTCTTATCATCTTCATATCATCTTTTTATCATCCTTTATCATCTTTTTTGTCATCTTTTATCATCTTTTAATCGGGTCAAAATTCGGGATCTCATTTGGAAAGCATCCTTTTCTGAATCATCTTCTATCGTTATCATCCTTTATCATTTTTTATCATCTTTTTATCACCTTTTATCACCTTTTATCATCTTTTATCATCTTTTATCATCTTTTATCATCTTTTACCATATTCATATAATAGTCTTATAATCGTTTTGTAGTCTTTTCTATTTTTTCGTAATCTTTAAGATCCTGTGGTCTCTAGGTAATTAATTTTTTTGGAGTGGTTCTAAGTCTTGCTTATCGGGGGGTAAGTGTTCGTAAGTTTCAAGAAGCAAATATATATATATATATGTGTAACACTGAATTTCAAACCCCCTTAAACCCTTAAAGGCTGCATATGTGGGGTGGTTCTAAGTCTTGCTTATCGGGGGGTAAGTGTTCGTAAGTTTCAAGAAGCAAATATATATGCAACACTGAATTTTAAACCCCCTTGAACCCTTAAAGGCTGCGTATGTGGGGTGGTTCTAAGTCTTGCTTATCGGGGGGTAAGTGTTCGTAAGTTTCAAGAAGCAAATATATATGTAACCCTGAATTCTAAACCCCCTTAAACCCTTAAAGGCTGCGTATGTGGGGTGGTTCTAAGTCTTGCTTATCGGGGGGTAAGTGTTCGTAAATTTCAAGAAGCAAATATATATGCAACACTGAATTTTAAACCCCCTTAAACCCTTAAAGGCTGCGTATGTGGGGTGGTTCTAAGTCTTGCTTATCGGGGGGTAAGTGTTCGTAAGTTTTAAGAAGCAAATATATATGTAACACTGAATTTCAAACCCCCTTGAACCCTTAAAGGCTGCGTATGTGGGGTGGTTCTAAGTCTTGCTTATCGGGGGGTAAGTGTTCGTAAGTTTCAAGAAGCAAATATATATGTAACCCTGAATTTTAAACCCCCTTAAGCCCTTAAAGGCTGCGTATGTGGGGTGGTTCTAAGTCTTGCTTATCGGGGGGTAAGTGTTCGTAAATTTCAAGAAGCTGTGAGGGTTCCAGGTCTTGCTTGTCGCGGCCACCCCCACTCGGTCCTCAACAGGGGGACTCTCCAGGCTTTCGGCAAGACACCCCCGAAGCCTGAAACCCGAAATTCCCAAATGTCCATGCACTAAAGTCACAAATCGCAAGCAGTGTCCCCCGTAGTTTTTGTCGAAACAGCCTTCTCCGAACTCATAAATCGCAAGCAGTGTCCCTATGCGTTGTTGTTGCGCGCAAATATCCAAAATCACAAATCGCAAGCAGGGTCCCCATAAGATGTTGCTGTAAGATTATCTACAAAATTCATAAATCGCAAGAAGTGTTACCCGTAGTTTTTTTGCGATTATGTACCAAGTTCACAATCACAAGCAGTGTCCGCCCTTAGATGTTTCTGCAAGAGTATGTGCCAAAATCGCAAATCGCAAGCAGTGTCCCCCGTAGTTTTTTTGTTGAAAGAATGTACCAAGAACACAAATCGCAAGCAGTGTCCACCCATAGTCCTTTTTGCTGAAAGAATATATCCAAAATTCACAAATCGCAAGCAGTGTCACCCTTAGTTCTTTTGCTGTAAGAATATGCTCCCAAGTCACAAATCGCAAGCAGTGTGCCCCATGTTTTTCCTGTAAGATTGTGTACCGAATTGCCAAATCGCAAGCAGTGTCCCCCTTAGCTTTTTCTACAAGAGTGCCAAACTCGCACATGGCAAGCAGTGTCCCCTGAGAGAAGATGTCCCAAAACCACAAATCGCAAGCAGTGTCCCCCATAGTTTTTGTTGAAAGCGTATTCTGCAAAGTTACATATCGCAAGCAGTGTCCCCCTTAGTTTCTTTTGCTGCAAGAAGAGGATGTCCCACAATCACAAGTCGCAAGCAGTGTTCCCCTTAGTTTGTTACGGAATGGACATTGAGCAATCGCAAGCAGTGTCCCCATGAGAATTTGTTGATAGAATTCCAAAATCACAAATCGCAAGCAGCGTCCCCCATAGTTTTTTGCTGAATGAAGAACTATCCAAACTCCTAAATCGCAAGCAGTGTCCCCCTAATTTTTTTGCTGCAAGAAGATGCCCCAAAATCAAAAACCGCAAGCAGTGTCCCCCTTGGTTTTTGCTGAAAGAAGATGTCCCAAAATCACAAATCGCAAGCAGGGTCCCCGCTTAGTTTTTGTTGCTGCAAGAAGATGCCCCCCAAATCACAAATCCCAAGCAGTGTCCACCCATAGTCCTTTTTGCTGAAAGAATATATCCCAAATTCACAAATCGCAAGCAGTGTCACCCTTATTTTTTTGCTGTAAGGAAAATGGTCCCAAGTCACAAATCGCAAGCAGTGTGCCCGGCGTGCCCCATATTTTTCCTCTAAGCCTATGTACCAAAACCAAGTCGCAAGCAGTGTCCCTCTTAGTTTTTTCTACAAGAGTATGTGCCAAACTCGCAAATGGCAAGCAGTGTCCCCTGAAAGAAGATGTCCCAAAATCACAAATCGCAAGCAGTGTCCCCCATATATAGTTTTTGTTGAAGGAGTATTCTCCAAAGTTACAAATCGCAAGCAGTGTCCCCCTTAGTTTGTTTTTGCTGCAAGAAGAGGATGTCCCACAATCACAAATCGCAAGTAGTGTCCCCCTTAGTTTGTTACGGTAATGGATACGTCCCCATGAGATTTTGTTGAAAGAATTCCAAAAACACAAATCGCAAGCGATGTCCCCAATAGTTTTTTGCTGAATGAAGAACTATCCGAACTCCTAAATCGCAAACAGTGTCACCCTCAGTTTTCTTGCTGAAAGAGTATGTGCTAAAATCACAAATCGCAAGCAGTGTTCCCCATAGTTTTTTGCTGAATGAAGAACTATCCAAACTCATAAATCGCAAGCAGTGTCCCCCTTAGTTTTTATGATGCAAGAAGATGTCCAAAAATCACAAATCGCAAGCAGTGTCCCCAATAAGTTTAATCCTGAAAGTATATATGCCAAAATCACAAATCGCAAGCAGTGTCCCCCCTTAGTTTTCTTCTGAATTCACAAATCGCAAGCAGTGTCCCCCGTAGTTTTTTTGTTGAAAGAAGATGTCCCAAAATCACAGATCGCCAGCAGTGTCCCCGTTAGTTGCTACGGAATATATCAACAATTGACAAGTCGCAAGCAGAGTCCACAAATGTTTTGTTGTAAGAACCTATCCAAAATGTCAAATGGCAAAGGCACGTGCGCTACTGTCTCAATGAAATTACGTAATTGAGCACATATAGACTAGGAAGTAAAAACATTATATATATATATATATATATATGAACGAGCAGCCTTTCGGTCCATTTCGCTCATGTGTTTTGTTTAATGCTGGAGGGCTAGGTGCTGGGTGTTTTCGGGCTGTGGGTTGGCACGAATGGGTAAAAGTCTGAAGCTGCAACGCGAACCCATGAAATGAAACTCGGGCGGAGTGTTTTCGCTGTTTAGCTTGCCAGCGCCCCTCATCGATCCAAGTGTTATAGATAAATGAAGAACACAAGTTCGAAAAGACATAGGCAAGCAGCGTGCAAGAACAGCAACGTGAACAGTTATCATGACCACAAAACCACGAATTCGTTTTCAGAATAGCAGTGTAGGATTTTTTGCTCGTGTCATGGATCCATGAGCAAACCGCATTTTAAATGTAGGCAAGCAGCACGCAAAGAAAACAAAGCAAAGCGAAAGCCAAAAACAACAATGCAAGTCCAAAAGACAAGATAAAATAGGACGTCGGATTATTCGGCATGTGCATCTTTAAAGTTTTTTGACAATATACATATACGAGCGTTTGATAGGAATGAAACAAACGCAACGAAAGAGACCCCAAAAGTCCCGGCTATGTCCCGGCTATTTTGTATAGTGTAGTGTAGTATAGAGTTTCTGGTAGTTTTAGCATTCGTGTTAGTACTATTATTGGTCTTGGTCTTGGTGCTGGTACCTAGTCTGGCAGCGGTAAAGTATTCGTGTAGTATCAGCATAGTACTCGTATGGTATCGAGGAAAAGTCACAGCGTCCTTGCAAGGGCCTTGCTTTCGGATCGCGCTAACACAAAATATAATGAACATGAGCAATGCCAGCACTGCTAAGAACGCTATTGATATGAACAGTAAACATGGTGATATTGTTATGCGGATTCATTACTTTATACCGTTGCCTGGTGACTAAATGGTTTTCTCATTGTTCTTTGCTTGCACAAGCAAAAATTCTTAGTTCCTATTGATTTAATGTACGGTTGCCCAGTGATTCAGTTCCTACGTATTGTGGGTCACAACGCTCCCTACACCATGTGCTTGTATAAAAATATGTACTTGGTTCTCGCAACACTCATTGATATCATATACAGTTTCCCAGTGATTTCTTGAGTTTTTCTACTATCCCTATGTGGCGTATGCCACAGCATTCCCTACACCATGTGCTCGTAAATTTACCTGGTTCCACACCACATACTGATTTAATATACGGTGGCCTAGTTATTTCATAGTCTTCTCACTGTTCCTATGTGGTGTCGGTCAACAAATGACCTACACCATGTGTTTGTGTGACGAAATTTACTTGGTTCCTACAACACTCATTGATGTCATAGAGAGCCCCCGAGTGATTTCTTGCTGTTATCACTATCGCTCTGCGGCGTGGGCCACAAAGTTCCCTGCACCACGTACTTCTAGAAAAATTATGAGTTTACTTGGTTTCTAAATCACTCATTGGTTTGCACGGTTGCCCGAAAGAGTCTCTAGAATACCAAAACCCAAAGTCTTCCAAAATAAGCCGAAAGGATCACCGGAAAAGCCCTGGAAGGCTTGTGCTAGAGTATTCCAGAATCGCTGAAGCGCGCAGCCGTAGAGTATCCTCGTAAAGTCCCTAGAGCGCACAAGACCAAACTATGCCCAAAGAGTCACTGGAGTACTAACCGCAAACCATCCTGCAGCTAAAATGCAGCTCAAGAAGTAAACCTTTCTTCATGTTTATAGGAATGGTCCCAATACTACTAATATCAGTAGCGTGATACTAGTATTATATTCAGCAATGTTCGGTATAGTAGGCGTATTAGCTTACTAGCATGATCAATAGCATAACTAAAAGTAAATGACAAGAAATTGCAATTCCAGTTACAACATTACCAAGCTTACTAGTGTCATAAATTGTATTAGGCTTGCTAGCACTCATGTTACTCGCATTAATCATATTACTAATTGATCTCATATTATAATCTTATCGGACTAATCATGCCACAGGGGCTAATGACGCTATGGTACTATTGTTAGTGACATTGTTGAGTTTCCCAGTGGTGGGCTAAAAAACATTGCTCACAACACTGATGTTGCACCCTCTTTAGACCTGCCCCCCCCCCCCCTTTCTTGTTCCTGTTTACACTGTCCACGGGATATATATGAATTTATTAGAGAGGAGTTAGGATAAGTTTACAGGGCAGCGATGCCCAGCAATCCTTTAAAGGCGCGCCGCGTGGAATTTTCTTACGGCGCCCGGACGGTTTGCCTTTATTCAGGATCCCAACGCGCGCCCCCAAACCCAAACAGTCGGAGTGTCCTGAACAGCCCGGCCATTTTTGACTTTGTTCAGGAGGCCCCTACTAAAGAGTGTGGAACATTAATAGTACTCGCACTAGTCATATGGCTAATCTCGACAGATAGTGCAGTTTCGTAGTAGACTTGTCAAAAGACATATGCACTACCAGCAAGATTAGGATGATTAGGATTGTCGTGATGTTAGTGTTAATTAGCAATCCTGCCAACGCACTGCAATGTTATTTGGTGATATTGAAGTCACGAACTGTCAAATTGGGAGCATAAGATGTGTCAAACTTATGCTTAGCACAAGTAATCCTCGACTTCGAATGTTCCGCACAACACGCCATGCTTTTTGCTTATATTGACAGCTCGCGCTAGGACTAGTACTTATATTGCGAACATTACCAATAGTACTCACATAAGTCATAATATGTTCATAATGTTAGTTGTGCTTCCAATGCTAGGAACACCAGTAAGCATACTATTGCCATCGCATCAGCATTATAAAGATCACAAACACTAATAAGTGAACAAGCCGCAGATGAAAACAAAGAAAGCTGCAGAAAACAAGTGCATTTAAGATATGCAACACCGGTGTGGAGGGTTGATCGTTTTGTTGCATCCAAACGGATAAATAAGTTAGATGTGCGACTTGTCTAAAACACAAGCATCAACAGTAATGGTATCCACAGACACAAGGCGAAGTTGACTCTCAAGTAGAACTTATGGTTCCTACAAAAGTATAAATATACACTTACATACTAAATTGTTTATATTCCGTATTTAAAGCGAAAAGAAAAACTCTATGCTAAATAAACCCTAAAGGTTCCGGGCTCATATATATATATATATGGTCCCCCCCCTCCCCTGGAGAATCTGATATCATGCACCGTACATCTGCCAAGGCACGCTCCTCCGTGCCATCCACGACCGTCGGGTCTCGGGCTTCCCTCCAGCGCGCGCCTCGCGTTTGGAGTCCCCTGAGCTCTTAGGGGTTTTAGGGCTTTTGGGGCTTTGAGGGTTGTTAAGGGTGTTTTGGGGCTCTTTTGTGTCTTTTGGGGTTTTCTTATTTTGGTTTTAGGCCAACGAACAGCAAATTTCCTTACAGGGTTCAGGAAGTAGGGTCGAGGGCTTAGGGTTTTTCAGACTTCCCCACAACCCCTCCCCCAAATTCCCGAAACCAACTTCCAATAAGGCATCCGAGTTGCGCACAGCCCTCGTTGAGCACGGCGCTTCCGCCTTAGAGGGGCCCGGCAGGCAGTCTTCAGGGTTCGGGGCTTAGGGCGTTTAGGGCGTTTTGGGTTTAGGGTTGAGGGTTTAGGACCATAAACGCTCAAGTCTTGAGGTTTTGGGGTCCTTTCTGAAAGTAAACACACACCGAAAAGGGTGCCCTTGTTGTCATAGATGGTTACTGGCCTACCAAAAGACAATAGCACTCTCAATCTTCGGCTTAAAAAGCAGTATCATGCTAGTTAGGGAGGGGGGTATGTAAGGCGCAAAAGCGAGGGGGTGCAGGCCTCAGGCTCTTGGCTCTCTCCATCTCTGTCGCTCACTTTCGTTCTTTCTATCTTTCTTTCTATCTTTCTTTCTTCCTTTCTTTCTTCCTTTCTTTTCATTCTTTCCTTCTTGATTGCTTTCTTTCTGTCTTTCTTTCGGTCTTGCTTTCTTTCTTTCTTTCCTTCTTTCTTTCGCCACAGTAGCCGCAAAGTAGTCACCACAAGCCCCTGACAACCCCCAAGTTCTCAAAGGTCGGCGAGCGCGCCCCGGACTGCGACCAAACGCCGGTTGAGTTCCGGAGCTGCCATTCATGGGACTCCTGGGTTTACTATTTGCTAAAGAACCGCAAAAGAATATACAATATTCCCTATATTCCCATTAAGGAAGAATGATCGCTAGGGCCCAGGGTATGCCCTTATTCCTTGTTTTCAGGGTTTAGGTTTCCTTATAAGGCCCATTCAAGCAAGAAGGGTACCCTGTTTTTGGGTCTAGATAGAGTTTATAGAGCTTGTAGGGGTAATGCGGTCTATTGATCGTGTGTTTTTTGGGTGGTATTGGGATGACAGGGCTTATAGGGTTTGTGGGCTGATGGTTTATTTTTATTTACAGGGTTTGTAGGGTTTGTAGGGTTTCTGAGTGCACTGGCCACTCGAGGACGACGAAACGAAAAGCCAAATCGTAGATGATGCATATGCCCTTATTCCTTGTTTTCAGGGTTTGGGGTTTAGGGTTTAGGGCTACGATGATGCACTGGATGGGGCAGCAGTTTGCGCTTGCTTTCAGTGTGTATTGACAGCAAACCTATGCCCCGGGCTTTGAGGAAGGTACTGCCGCCTGAACCCTAAACCCTAAATCCTTTGAGGGTTTCTGGCTGTTGGCCTTTGGGGCTTTAGGGGTTGCGGGTTATGGCCTGGGGTCTCGGGTGAAGGGTTCATGGCACAGACGCCTCGTCAAAGGTCCTACCAGGGATAGGTTTCAGTTCGGGCTTAGGGTCGTTTGCCCCACGAACCTCCAGTTGCTGTGTTTTTTGTGGCTTGCTACCTTCGCATCTGTGCTACCATGAACCTTGCCCTAGAGCTCAAGACCTCGCGTCATTGCAAAATACCGTAAGGCTGTAAGAATTTTGTAGGAGAGCTTTCCATCAACAACCTACGCCCTAAACCCGACACCATCTAACTCTCAGTCCTCAACTCTAAACTATTATCTAACCCCTTAACCCTTAAACCTCCTCGAGCCCCCTTCGATTTTTTCGGGTTTAGGGTTTAGGGTTGTTTAAGGTTTAGGGTTTAGGGCAGGGTTTATGGCCGCCGCTTTGTGTTTAGGGTTATGCTTTTGGGCTGTCTGTCTGGTTTTCTCGGGGCTTCTAGGCTTCTTATGGGTGTTGAGGTTGCACTTTTTAGGCTGTTTAGTCAAGGTTTTCGTGCTTTAGGTTTGGGGTTTGGTCAGCCCTAAGCCCTAAACCCTAGACCCTAAACTCCAACCCTTAAACCCTAACGCAGAGCCCTTAGGTTCCTGATGGCCGACCCGGTGATCCGCATGATACAGATCTCGGAGGCCGAGGCAGGCTCAGGGTTTAGGGTTTGGGGTTTAGGGTTTCGGATTTATAGTAGGGTTTAGGGCTTAAAAAGGGTTTGTTCACAGCGTTTTCTCGGGTTTATTTCAGGGTCTCATGAAGGGTTCATACGGGTTTATTAAGTTTTTTTGAAACAACTTAATAAAGCTTAGGGAATTAGGGCTTACAAGGCTCTTTAAGGAAGGGTTGGAAGGGTTTATTTCGGGTTGGTTGACGGTTTATAGGATCAGAGTTAGCTCGTATTCCCTATGGGGTTCTTTACTGGTGTGTAGGTATTTAGCGTCTTCAGTGTTTCGGGTTTAGAGCTTATAGGGCTTAGACTAGGTAAATTGGCATGTCCAAAAATAGCGGGTACCAAAATGGTATTATAATCCTTAGTATAGGAACCCCCAAAAGGGTAACCTTTTTGTCGGAAACCCCCAAATCTTGGTAGCCCAGTGGTACCCACCCGGTCTCCTTTTTCTGGTTTAAGAGTCCCTTATAAAGTAACCAACCCCAAAAAAGAGTGCCCTTATTACAATATGGTTACTGGGCTACCAGGAAATCCTTAGCCCTAGAACCCGAGACCGTGTGTGCCAGGTCGTCGCCCAGCTTTCCGCGCTGGGCTTTGCCCAGGGTGCCAGGCTCGCGTGCTCGCGCGCGTCAGCTTTTCTCGCCTTTTATCATAAGGGTTTAGGGTTTAGGGTTTAGAGTTTAGGGTTTAGGGTTTGGGGTTTAGGGTTTAGGGTTTAGGGGTTTAGGCATCTATGATCTATAGGTTTGGTTCGCCAAGAGTGACCCTCGCTTTGGGGCTTTAGGGGTTTAGGGTTTAAGGGGCTTTAAACCCTAAACCCTAAACCCTAAACCCTAAACCCTAAACCCCCCGCTCCCCTAACCCTAACATTCCATCCCCTCCCCAACAGTTAGCAAGCAACCTCAGGGGCTTCTAGAGAGTCTTCCAGAGCTTCTCTGGGTTCAGCCTCGAGAGAAGCGGTAATGCAGCGAACGCCTCAACGCTCATGGGGTCGACTCTTTGGGAGGTACCGGGGCTGAAGAGAGATCCTAAACTACGATTTGATTCAGAACCCCTTCTAAGGAAGTTTCAAGGGTTCTTAAGGATTTCGTAGTAAACACTGCACGCTATACTACCTCCAACCCTAATGCCCAGCCGAAGTAGTGGCTATCAACATGCCCGGGTTTAGGGTTTAGGGTTTAGGGTTTAGGGTTTAGGGTTTAGGGTTTAGGGTTTAGGGTTTAGGGTTACTGCAGGGAGGCTACATGGGGAGCTTACTTTTCTTAGCCTCTCGCTAAGCTCTGACTTTTGAGTTGAATTGCAGCTGGGCTTTTAGGGTTTAGGTTTAGGGTTCAGGTACTTCGTGCAGAGGCACTAGTTTTCCAAAGGCTGGTGTGTTTGCCTGTGCACAGCAAGTACAAAGTACAATCAAGCTCTCAAAAAGATGGCTAACTTGCC
The DNA here is from genome assembly GCA_905221605.1 of Symbiodinium natans. Taxonomy (NCBI): domain Eukaryota; class Dinophyceae; order Suessiales; family Symbiodiniaceae; genus Symbiodinium; species Symbiodinium natans. The sequence goes on along the minus strand of CAJNDS010001364.1, from coordinate 8,738 downwards.
ACATGACATATTATCAGTATAGATATAGACGCGGATGTATACCACTCGTATTCGTATTCACACACCGCGGTCAATTTCCTGGTGATGCCTACGGCGGCTCCGAAGGGCTTCAGCAGAAGGCCTGGACCCTCGAAGTAGAGGGACATCATTGGCTTGCCGCCTGGTCCGAATGCCTGGTCATCAGACTGTATGGAGGGGGCGACGACCAAAAGATCGGAATGATCGGTCTGATCATACCCCATGGCATGTCTGTAGAAGACTCTATCGAACATCGCAAGCAGGACATAAACGCCAGGATGGCCCGGCGTTTATGACGCCCTCTTCCAACTGCCTGAACATGGCAAGTCAGCGCAATTGCTCGTTCTCCAATAGGAGTTGCTCGTTCTCCAGCAGGAGTTCTTGGGTATAAGGGTTTCGGGATTAGGGATCTAAAATCCTTGCATAACCCTGAGCCTGTATATACCTCACTTTGGATCTGTTTTTTGGGCCTTTGCCTTTGCATATGTTGGCCGCTTCCAAGTTGCCCCTGCACCCATCCCTACGTTTAGTTAGTGTTATTACCACCAGTTGCTTAAGAACCCCGGAAAATAAAAATGATATTCCCTATTAAGGGTAATATAAGGAATATGTTTCTTTATTCTTTTGGGGTTGAGCAAATAATAGATTATGGCCATCATCATTGGATTGTAGGCCTAGGCTTGCAGTGGGTAGGGTGTAGGCCAGACTTTGCGCAGGTTGCAACAGCCCATCCGGATGCTCAGCGGCGGCTGGCGCATGAAGCTCTGCCGGCTTGGTTTCAGATTTTGGAACTAAGGGTTTGTGGTTTAGGGTTTGGGGCTTCGGTTTAGGGTTGAGCACGGGCCCCTAACAAGCTGTAAAACTCCAATACGAAGAAACGACGATTTTTTCAGAATGGTCGGACCTGAGTAGCCCTGAACCCAAGACGGTGCAGCTTAAGGTTTTGCGTCCAGAACGTAGGGCCCTGCGCCCTATGCAGGTCTTGGTTTAGGGTTTAGGGTTTAGGGTTTAGGGTTTAGGGTTTAGGGTTTAGGGTTTAGGGTTTAGGGTTTAGGGTTTAGGGTTTAGGGTTTAGGGTTTAGGCCATAAAAAAGGAGAGTATTCTTCCTTGGAATTAAGGGTAATCTGGGTGGTTTCCGAAATTCCGAGTACCTTATTGGGATCCATATTCTATGGGAATGCGCCCATTTGGAGACTATATTCGGGGTCAATTAACTTCGTAAACCCCCTCTTAGGGATTATCGTGCTGTGTTTTTTGGGGGATTTCTTAAGCACACGGTATAGTTGCAGAAGGACTTGATAAGGAAGACGACCTTTCAGCCAAGCATTCTTATAGGGTTTATATAGGGTTTGTTGGGTTTATAGGGTTCCTATGTGAAACAAGACCACAATTGGCACGTAGCACGACTACTGTCTGTCAAAGGGTAGCCTTCAACTGAGGCTTGCGAGCCCCTATGTCGAGGCGGAACCCGACCTTTAGCCGAATACCCTAAACAATACCTAAACCCTAAACTTTAAACCTTCAATCCTAACCTTATATTGGTTGGTGGTCTCTTTAAGTGGGGTTTCTGTTTTGTAGGGGGTTCTTGTTAGGGTATCTAGGGGCTATAGTAAGGTATAAGGGACACAGATAAAGGGGCAACCGTTCTTCAGAACCTGAACCCTAAACCTTCTAACCCTAAACCCCAAACCCTAAACCCTAAACCCCCCTTAAGCCCCTTAAACGTTCGCCCAAAGTCTCCCCCATGGATTCGCCAGGTTGGGCCTGGCCCGGGCCATGCTCCAGGCGCCCCTGCGTGGGGGTGGGTTTAGGGTTTGTAGGGTGTATGGGTATTCTTCTTTTAGGGTTTAGGGTTTAGAGTTTAGGGTTTAGGGTTTACGGTTTAGGTTTGTTTGGGTGGAAAAGGTGCAGCCCATCTCCAACATACCGGCCCTAAACCCTGGACCCTAAACCGCGTTGTTGGGGTGCCACACCCCAGGAATGCCCAACCCCAGAGGTGCCCAACCCCAAGAGTGTCCCCACACAATGCCTGGAGTGCCCAACCCCTAAACCCTAAACCCTAAACCCTAAACCCTAAACCCTAAACCCTAAACCCTAAACCTCTGACTGTTTGGGGTTTAGGGCTTAGGGTGTAGCATCCCCGGAGAATCCCCAAGCGTGCCCAACCCCAGCGTGAGCTCGCATATTCTTTGCCTGCAGGACGGGGATTCTCGAAGTAAACTATTTTTTTAAGGGTGCATTTTGGGGTTTGTATATAAGCGCGTAGGCCAAAGAGTCGTTTTCAAAGGCAGCAAGCAAGCGCATCTTTCCGTGCGCTAACACCAGCTTTCTGCAGTGGCGATGTAGGACTTTATGGCTAAAGAAACATGTCTTGGGGCCGGGGGATTCCTTGACCCGAAACCCTAAACCCTAAACCCTAAGCCCTAAGTCCTAAGCCCTATAAGCCCTATATGCCCTAAACCCTCAACCCTCAACCCTAAACCGTAAACCCGAACCCTAAACCGTAAGGCCCGAACCCGAAACCCTAAACCGACTTGGCTCAGAAACCGGTGGGACCCCGGGCGCGCGAGCGATTAGGTGGGCGGACTGTGTGGCTCCTAAGCCCTTAGACCCTTAAACCCCTAAACCCTTAAACCCCTAAACCCCTAAACCCTTAAACCCTTAAACCCTTGAACCCTTAAACCCTTAAACCCTTACACCCTTAAACCCTAAAGCTTAAAGCTTATTAAGACGCCCAGTCTGCGCACGTGGTCCTGCTGGACGAGCCGACAGGGCATTTGGATACCGGGCGTAGTCCTCAGCCCAATCTGGCTGCTAAGACCCTAAACCCTAAATCCTAAACCCTAAACCCTAAACCCCAAACCCTAAACCCTAAACAGGGTTTCGGTCCTGGGGTCCCTCCTGTAGGGGTCGGAAGTACTACGAGTAGTATTCCCTTATGGTCCCTTTATAATGATACTATAATGACCCCCAAAACTCTATTCAATTACGGCTCTGAGGATGAATCGATTTTTTTGGTGTCCCGAAGCCTTACTAGGGTTTAGAGTCTGTTAGGCATATACATATATAGATATTCTGAGCAGGTTGATAGGGTAGGGGGCCATAGGCAGATTTTCAGCGCTTTAGGATTTGGGGCTACAAGAGTTTTGCTGGGGCAGGGCTTAAACGGTAGGAGTTCAACGTTTAGAGTTTAGATGAGGAAGTGTGCGGGTGCAGTGTAGGGTTAGACAAAACAGGCTCATGTTTTCTTTTGTTTAATCCTGTTGCCGGGTTTGGGGTGGGAAGCAGATTTACCAGGGTTTTATGGCATTAGGTTTGGCTCGGTTAATAGCATACCGTGTCTCAGGAAAGAAGTCCTCCGAGAGTAGGCCCTTAGTCCCTTTTTTAGGGTTTGGAGGTTCCCTTACAAGCCGCTTTAAAACCAAAAGGGGTACCCCTCCTTTCTTTCTTCCTAGTTACAGCAACTCTTGGGTCTAGGTCAAGGGGCCACTCCCTGTGAGCCCAAGGCACATCGATTGGCTTGTGGACTACATCCACACACTGCAGGTGGGGGGGGGGGAGGTTTGGGAGGTTTGGGAGTTTAGGGATCACGAGCCAACGAAAAGGTACCTTTTTCATTCCTAGGAGACCCTTCGAAGGCTTTTGTGTCCATTTAGATGCCCTTTAAAACCCAGACAAGGGTACCCCTTTTCATTCCTAGGTTGCACCTGACTATATGGTCATCTCTCCAAACAGGGGCTTCGGTTCCTTCGAGAAGCCCTTCTAAATATCAAAAAGGGCACCTTTTTAAGTTCCCAGGCTACTCTTCGCGGTAGGCCCTTGGGACACTCCATATGTTCCCTTGTTGGGCTTAAGAGGATCACATTCAGGACTGAACCCTAAACCCTAAACCCTAAACCTTTTGGGCCTAAGAGGATCATATTCAGGAATGTTTCTCCCGGACGGGCCATCCGAGACTTGGATCTAGGAAAGTTGCCGGTTGGATTGTGCCGGCCTGCCCGTGTCCCATAGCGACCTGGGATTACTGGTTTCCGAGGTTTAGGGTTAGGGTTTAGGGTCTAGGGTCTAGGGTTTAGGGTTTACAGGGTTGAGGGTGTAGGGTGGAACCCTGTCTGTGGAGGGTTTAGGGTTTAGATGGGTTTGTGGGTGAGTAGGTTTTCCAGCTAGGTCGCATAAAATTGTCTCCCCTGACTGAATTCCCACCCTCTGAAGCCACTTAGTGGCTTCAGAACGTGTCGAGGCAAAGCCTCGCCGTGTTTCCAAGGCCCGTGGTCGCAGGCGCCGAAAGTCTCGCGCCGTGCAAGATCAAATTGATCCATGCGGCTCCTCTTCGTCCTCCAGCAGCAGCAGCAGCAGCACTAGCAGCAGCGGCAGCTCTGACAGCGACGCCAAGTGAAACCAGAGACATGTTGCAGTGCACCCACCCGCTTAAGGGAATCCGGCTCACGAATCCCTCCGCCCCATACCTAGGATGCCCAGTAGTATATTCCCTTTTTTGCGGGGTTTAGGTTCCCTTAGAAACCCCTTTAAGCAAAAAACGGGCACCCTTGTTAAGCCTTGGTTACTGGGCAGCCTAGATACTTAATGCTGAACCTTCAACGCCTTGCCGAAGCAGGGATCGCCTCGGGCTCAGATTCGGGTCTACTCGGCGTGAGGGCTTTCTGGTTCTAGGGACCTTAAACCCTAAAACCCGTAGAACCCGTTTCGGATATGTTTTGGTGGAATAGTACTAAAACCCGAGAAAACGAAAAGAGTTAAAACGAACGATAACGTAATTCAGGGATATCTTCCGGGATAGGGGGTTTTCATGCATCCTCACTTTGAGAGGATGATCCTGACAGATCGATCACCGTGCTGGTGGTCTCACACGACGCGGGGCATCCCAGCAAATGCAGTCTGCTTAGCTCCATGTCGGACCCTGGACGCTAAACAACTGAGGCTGCGCATTCCAGAGCCCCGAACCCGGTTTAGGGTTTAGGGTTTAGGTTTAGATTCCCATTAGATCCCAAGCCCTGAGCTGCCCGAAGCTCCCAATTCAGGAATTCTGGAGCTCGAAGGTGACGACAAGGCCTCTAAATCCCTATAGACCCTAAACCCTACTCTGCATACTGCCGTGTTTCCTAGGATGCCCAGTAGTACCCTTATTCCCTTTTTGGGGGTTTGGGTTCCCTTATAAACCCCTTTAAGCAAAAAAGGGCACCCTTTTTAAGCCTTGGTTAATGGGCAGCCGTGTTTCAAACCCCTTTAGGGATGCCCTGGAGGGTTGAGGGCTCTGGGTTCAGGGTTTAGGGTGTTCTGCCGTGGCGTGTTTCTACAGAAATCACCTACGATGGGACCCTTGTTTCGAACCAGGTCGCGAGAGAAGCAGCGCTGAACCCTACACCTCTTTAAGCCCTAAGAGCCTGAACCTTTAACCAGAAGCCCCGCCTGAATCCTAAACCCTCAAACCCCGGGCACGGAGCCCTTAATCCCTCCATCCCTCAATTCCTCCATCCTAAGCCCTCCCTGGAACCCCCCTCAAGTGCCCCTTTAACAAAGGCCCTGAGTGTATCTTCGTGCAGGGTATTTCTATAGGGTGCAGGTCAGCCCGGAATCTTGAGTTTCTACGAGTCTTCTACCACCCCCCAAAATGGGGGTTTCCGAAAAACAGGGGTAGCCTTTTTGGGGTTCCCTTGAAGGGGATTCTACTCTATTTGGGGTGTAGAAGGGGTACCTCTATTTAGGGAAGTGCCCACACCCTAAACCCTAAACCCTAAACCCTAAACCCTAAACCCTAAACCCTAAACCCTAAACCCTAAACCAGGTAGAGGGCCCTTCACTTCCCAGGCTCCTTTTCTGGATCGGGTGTGCACCCACATCCTCCACGCCGGGGACTCAGTGGCAAGGGGGACCCTAGAAGCACCAACCCGCGAGCGCACCCTAAACCCTAAACCCTAAACCCTAAGCCCTAAACCCTAAACCCTAAACCCTAAACCTGAAACACCTCAAACCACCAGTGACATCCCCAATCTCCTTGATTTCACAGGGGTTTCGGAACCCTATGCCCGAAGGCTAGATGATTCTTCCCTTTCGGGCTCAGAGTGTAGGAGTTTTCTGAGGGTAGTTTCATGGCACGTAAGCGGTATATAAGGGGCCCCCTTTTCAGGGCCCATACTAAGGGACCATGGAACTACCCTAAGACCTGTTAGGGTTCGAGGACCTGGAGTGACCCTTGTATTGCCTGTAGAGTTTAGGGTTTCGGGGTTCCCTTGTTAACGCCTTTAGAGACAAAAGGGTGCCCTTCGCTCTCTTCCTAGGGCCTAGGCAAACCCGAGCAAGCCGAAGTGGCTTCCACATCACAGGTAGAAACCCTTAGCCTAAAACCCTTAAACCCGCTTAGGGTTTGGAATGTGTAACCAAGAGCTTCGCCAATTGAGCCCATAGAATGTGAGTTCAAGCATAGATGCAGTCCAGAAAATTCATGAGAAACAGCCAAACTTTAATTTTTGCTAGAGTTCCAAGTTCATCGAAGCTTTGGGTCTCTCAGGGAAGCCCCAAAACACCCAGACCCCAGAACAGGTGGAAGGCAGCAAGCTCCGCAACTACCGCGGCAACTTCTCAACCTTCTTGGACGGGGGGGGTGGGCAAGGCGTTAACTTCGACTCCCTAAACCCTAAACCCTAAACCCTAAACCCTAAACCCTAAACCCTAAACCCTAAACCCTAAACCCCTAAACCCTAAACCCTAAACCCCAAACCCTACTAGCTAGAAAGCCTAAAGGCCCTCGACCCGAAGTGAAGTACATTGCTGGCCCCCAATAAGACCACGAGTGTAGAGCACTCCCTCTATGGAGCCGTACAAGTCGAGTGTTTGATGCCTCCGACCCTGAACTCTCACCACTCAACCCTGAACCCTCAACCGAAACCCTAAAACCTAAACTGAAGCTCTAAACCATGAACCCTAAACCCGAAATCAAGTACCAGGTTCAGGGTACCACCCCGCAGCTCTACAGCCCTAAATGCTAAGGCAACCCACGTCTCAACTGGTTTCGGGTTTGGGGTTTAGGGTATAGGGTGTACGGTTTAAGTTTACGTAGGCACCCCAAAATCTACCCCATAAACCCCAAACCAGAATACTAAGCCCTAAGCCTTAAACCCTAAACCCAAAACCCGATCAACCCCAAACCCGAACACTAAATCTTTAATGCGGGGCAACTTTCGCCCTGGTCTCTCTTGTGCACAGGAGCGCGTGCCCAATGCCCAACTGGGATCCAAGATAGAGGCCCCTTTCACGGCCAGTGCTTCTGCGGTTCAGGGTTTAGGGTTGATTTAGGGTTTAGGGGTTTTGCGACGGAACTTAGGTTAATTTACCATTCAGGGTTATGCTTTTAAAGTATGGTGCCCTGATTGTGGTAATTTCGCCTTAGTTCCGTAACCAGAACCTAGTTAGCTATGTCCTGCTTCTGGGTGAGGAGGAAACAAAGGGCCAGTGAAGAAACAGACACGCACCAGAGGCTTCTCGAGCTACCTCCCTCCCTCCCCCCTTGAACCCATTCCATTGAGGACCCCACTTGGAGGCTCATGTGGGAGTTGAGTGTTTTTGCGCTAGAACCCCAAGTTCAAGGGTTTAGGGTTTAGGGTTTAGGGTTTAGGGTTTAGGGTTTAGGGTGCCTTTGAGGGTTTGGAGGTGCTAGCATGGTCTCGGAGTTGAGGGATAGATTTATCGGATAGTCCATCGTAGAAGCACCCGTCTAGAACAGCCCGGCGGCATGTCATGTCGGCCAGCTCGAAGGGGTTGATCCAAAAGAACACTCAACCCCGAACCCTAAAACCCCTAAAACCCTAAAGCCCTAAAACCCCTAAAACCCCTAAAACCCTAAAACCCTAAAGCCCTAAAACCCCTAAAACCCCTAAAACCCTAAAACCCTATAGCCCCGAACTCCGAGCCCCCTCCGCCCTTAGCCGAAACCAGGCTGTTTGTGATGGACGGAGACACAGGGGTCCCCCCCAAACCCTCGACCCCAAGACCTCGCGTTTCAGCCCTAAACCCTAGACCCTAGACCCATGAACCCTAAACCCTAAACCCTAAACCTTAAACCCTAAAAACAAAAAAACCTAAGCCGTTGAGGAGACCGGGCCGCTGCCGGCCTTCGTTCTTCCAGAGCCGTCATCTCAGGAAAGTTTTGGGGTTTAGTGTTGACTGCTTTTAGGGTTTAGGGTTTAGGGTTTAGGGTTCATGGGTCTAGGGTTTAGGGTTTAGGGTTTAGAGTTTAAGGTTTGGGGTTGGGGTCTTGCGCAAGAACTTAGTAGCTGAAAGTACACTTGACACTTTTGTGGGATACGAAAAATCCCCCCTTCGAACTGAAAGCGCACCTTTTTTTTTTTGGCGAAGGGGGGGGGGGGGGGCTTATGAACTCAGCAACGAAGATAACCCTAGGGCTCCAAGTATATGATTAACACCTACACTGGGGTCTAAAGTCTGCTCCTAGCACCTACTTCGGGCGATTTAGGAGCTAAACCCTAAACCCTAAACCCTAAACCCGAAACCCGAAACCCTAAACCCTAAACCCTAAACCCTAAACCCTAAACCCTAAACCCTAAACCCTAAGGGTAAGGCTGAAATTGCTGAAGCTCTTTGGGGGCGTAATTCAGGCGTGGACCGAGGCCGAAGGAATCATGGCAGCCGTTCAGACTGAAACCCATAGGGTTTGTGGCTTCTATTTTCGGAAATGCGCCAAAAA
>CAJNDS010001363.1:0-21361 GCA_905221605.1 Symbiodinium natans | reverse complement strand
GGGTGCCCAACTGGCATCCGCATACACTTCCAGCTGCGCCGGCCCACTGTCTGGTACATTCCCATCAGGGCCAAAGTACTGCCATGCATGGTATTGTCCCTTTAGGAACCTAATCACTTGTCGCAATGCTTGCTCAAAGCATGCTGTTGGCTTGGACTGTCCTTGCGAAAGAATGGACATCCACCTACTCAGGTCAGGTCTCGACTGACCCACCATGCAATCCGGCCAAGTACTGCTCTGTACCTCGCAGCTGCAGTGTCACTCAACTCAGGATCCGAACCACTTGCTCTGCCCTTCTCGACCGTTTTCACGATGTCCGGAGGAGCAGTAACCACCTTCAGGTCCTTACAGAACTCTGTCTCGAACAGGGCATCTAAGTATGCCGGGGGCCCTCGCATCCTGAGATGACTCCCTTGTCTCTCAATCTCTCGCCCCAAAAAGGTGATCTTTCCACCAGTGGAAGTGATTCGACCCGTTTCCTTGATCTTCAACTCTCAGTTCAGGGTGTCGGTCACCAACCGAATGGCATCTCTAGTGCCACACAGAATCAAATCGTCCACATAGCACAACATGAGGAATCTTTTCCCTCTCACAGTGCCCTCGAAGACGGAAGGTTCCGTTGGGCATTGCTTCAACCCAACTTTCTTCACAACTGTCGCCAGCTTCAAGTTCCAAGCTTTGGCGGCAACTCTTAAACCATTCATGGCTTGATCCAGAATCATAAACACCGGGACATAATAGTCCTTGCAGGCGGAAACATCCTTGGGCAATTGGATAATCGCCTTCGATCCTTTCGGAAGGGGGGAATGCAAGAATGCAGTGCTAACATCCAAAGTTGCGATATCCATAGCATCTACCGAAGCAATGGCCAAAAGCGTCCGTAACGCTTCTAAAGAAGGAGTCGTAGCACTCAGTCCTAAAGATGATGCTGTGCTCCCCTTTGCGATGTCTTGCACCACACACCGAGCTCTCACAGCTTCCTTGCCATTCACCACCTTTGGGCCTATGACCCATCGGGTTGGGATGATCTTTATCCCATGCTGACGAGCAAACTTCTGAGCCTCGTCTGCTCCAACCACTCTCCCTGCTTTGTGAGCAGTCATACTCTGCAGCTCAGTTCGCCGGCCTTCCACTGTTTTATCCACATCTAATGGACATCCATCTATCTCAGACAGAACACTCGTGGGTCTTGCCAGCCAAACTTGGGATCCACACACCTTCATGGACTCCGGGAAAGTGCTATTCTTGTTGAGCAGAATCGAATTGGTCACATGTACCAACTTCGGACTCTCGTCACTGCTTACCATTTTAATAGGACCTTGAGGCACATCGAGTCTTGGGTCTAAATAAATACGATTGGTCAGCCGGGGAACTCGATTGGACTCATCTGGAACTGAGTTCACATCTGAAGTTAAACTCTCTAAACGCCGGGGAACTCGACTGGACTCATTTGGAACTGAATCCACATCCATTTGAGGTTTTTCTTCCTCCATTGGGATCGCTTCATCCTCAGCGGGAGTTTCTCCTTCGAAGTATCCAGGTTCCATTGCCTCATCTGGAATCCCTTGGTAAGGCAAACTTGGATCCTCAAAATCCTCCATGTCAACATCCACAACTTCTGTCCCAGGTGTTGGGACGCTTTGCCTCTCCTCCAACTTGGGATCTGGTCGACTCTCATAGGTGATCTTCGGGCGTTTCAGGAGTGAAGGCTCACTTCCAGACTCCATCACCCCCGCATCCTTTGAGCTTCTCTGGTCCATTGTTGGAGTTTCCTCTGTTGGTTCTTTCGATTCCAACCGTTGTCGTTGAGCTTTCAACCAATCATCATACCGTTTTCGGCATTCAGCATTGTGGTTGGCTTTTCCTCTTTTTGGACCACACGCAGGACAGTTCGCTGTGCCACCATGTTCCTTCACCCATGCAGCTGGAGGTCCAACTTTGCTCATGTCGGTGGTCGGTCCCTCAGACACTCGGCCCTCAAAGGCCTTGTCCGCTTCACCTTCAATCCGATCGGGCACACCATCCTCTTTCTCCTTCAGAATCGGGGGAGCCAATGTATCCGATGGATCATGCTCCTTGAGCAAATGTTGACAAGGCTCCAACCCAATCTTCAACGGAACGATGTGCTTGATGGACTTTGCTCGAAAGTGTTTTGGACAACCATCCACCATGGCACTCACAACATGAGTCAAGCCACCAACTTCAGGGTACACATAGGCTGCTTCCACAAACCGGGAGAGCGCCGTGGTTTTCATCGAATCCGGTAGCTCAGCCAGAACTGTAGCACCTATCAACGACGATCCACACTCATGGAGGGATCTCTGTAGTACCAACTCCTGGGGTGATTTCTTCCCATCAAAGGCAGCTGCATGGTGATTGTGCATTGCAGCACAGTAAATCAGTCCAAACTCAAACGCTCGAGGACTTCTTTTCAAGTCAAAGCCCTGCGCTCGTAGATCCAACCTCACCGTGCTGAACAACTCCTTGAGTGTTCTCACTGCCCTTTCCACACCACCAACCGCTTCATGTCCCTGCGGAGGTGTTCTTTGGGTCACAATCCTAATCCCCAGATTGGCTCTCTTGATGAGGGCGCTCACCGCTGTCTCGCTGTCTGTCCTCAACAGTACAGCAGACCCTGCAATGTCCAGTCCGAAAGCATTCATCCAATAACGAATCCAGCTGGAGGTATTGTCAGTATTGGTCCCTACCAACAGACATCCAATCATTCTGGTTGACATTTCAGTCATGACCAGTACTTTCATGTTGGGAGCCGTCGGCTGGTCTTTCGCAAAAGTACCAGTTACCAGGTTGATGAAGCAAAAATCTGCTTGCAACGCCACGGGTCGGTCTTGAGCATCCTTGGTCCGACGATGCTGGGTTGTTCCTCTTGTCATCCGACAATGAGGACATTCGGACGAAAAAGGAATGTGGCCTCGCATCCGATGCAGCTCCATTTCTTCTTGCTTTTTCTTGGTCATTGACTGCACTGACTGCATCTGATCAACCTCCATCGGTCGTTGGCCATCATCCACATCCATGGGTCGAACCTCAGTTCTTCCAAAGGTTACTTTCTTTCGCTTTTCAGCATCACCTTGCAGGTAGATCCAAGGACATCCAGCCCAGGATACTCCATATCCCATGACTCCTTTCTTCTCGTGTCGCAGCGAAATCTCTCTTCGAGTGAACTTCACTTCCCAACCAGTATTCACCATCTGCTCGGTGCTCAAGATGTTGTGAGTCACATCTGCTACAACTCCAGTCACACACACCGATGTCAAACCAAGATACTGCTTTCCTTCATACATAGGCAGCAAGGCTCGGATGCGAACTCGCTCGAAGACATTCACCGGTGTATCGTTGGCTGCTGAGTACCTCTCATTAGGTCCCAACGCCTTCCGATCCAAGATCTGGAACTCATCCAAGTATCTTTTCGCAATCACAGTCACCGATGCTCCTGAGTTAATCAACCACCATTTGCTTGCATCATCCTTTTCCATGCTTTTGACTTGATTCATCGGAGGTTTCATCAAAGACCGAACTGACTTAGATGGCAACATCTGAGATAAATCGGTAGAGATCCGATTCTCCAACTCGGCAATCCGGACTCTCGTCTCAACTTCCCATGACCAATCTATCTCATCAGTACTCCGGGGAATCCACTCTTTTCTCACTTCATCAAGCAATCCTTCCAGAGGTTGCAACACAGATTCCACTCGGGCCTCTGACTCAGGTTCATTCCATTCACCTCCAGTTAGCTGGTAGTCACTCGACTCACCCTCTTGGGAGACTTCAGCAACTGTCTTCCCCTTTCCTTTGCCTTTCCTTTGGGCTTTCCCTTTTCGGGCTTCTTCTTGGGATCTCCTTTTGCCTTGGCTTTCGCCTTAGCATTGGGGGAATTGGGCTTCTTGCCTGAATCTCCCTCCTTATACCAGCAATCGCGGGCATAATGTCCCTTTCCACCACACACATAGCACTCCACATCCTTCTTGTTCTGGCTTGAAGCTCGTTTGCCCGCACCTTTGCTTGATTCGCGCTTGCCTTTCTGTTCCTTTCCTTTGCCTTTTGGTTTTCCTTCGTTGCCCTTTCCCTCATTGGGATCTCGAAAAGGTTGAAGCTTCGTGCCAGGGGCTTCCGACCACACCCTTTGTTGCACCTCAAACTTCAGAGCAACTCTTTTCAGATCTTCAAACGATTCACTATCGCCATGCAACAAGCAATGGCTTCTACACCGATCTGGCAAACTGAGCAGCAAAACCATAACCGAATCCGCTTCTTGGATCTGCAAACCACCAGCATGCACATCGGGATCAAGACTATTGAGCAGCTTGGTGTACTTGTTCAACTCATGCTCAATCTTTCGAATGATCTCCGGAATACTGGGTGCTTTCACGGTTTGATTCACCAACTGCGACCGAAAGAACAGGCATTCCTTCGCCAGCAATCTCAAAGCCACAAAACCAGATTGTTGATAAGTGCTCTCACTTTCAACATATGTCTGCAAAATCAGAGAACTCTTCTCATGATTTGCAAAAGTCTGTCGCAGGATGTGCATCAGCCTCGTCGACCTCTTCTGTTGCTCCACAGTAAGTCGATCCTTTTTCAGCCGAGACTCTTCTTGAGTCTTCACCGCATGCATGAGCTCATTGGGAAACACTTCTGAACCCAAACCAACCCAACTGGTCAGCTTCTCCATCAAGGTCAAGAATCCAAGAGCTTCAGAGATGCGATCCTTCCAAGACGAAAAGTCAATGGTCGGCAAACTGGGCAACCATTTGTCCGATCGAGCAAACACATCCCTTTCCCTTTCTTGCTCCAGAAGTGGAGGTCTCAGTGGGGGACTTGGGCTCGCCATCCGAAAAAGCTGGGTCCCCTTCGCAGGAGTACCCACTGGCGATGCACCTTGACATCCCGAAGAAGAACTGGGCATGTTCTCAGGAACACCATCCTGAGGTAAGGGGGGATTCACCTGTTGCTGTTGCTGTGGCTGCTGTTGCTGATGCTGCTGTATCATCCACTGCTGATGCTGCTGCTGTTGCTGCACCATGGACGAAGTCATCGTTTGCATAAACTGCTGTTGCTGCACAACCAGTTGCTGCATCATGCTTTCCAATTCTCGCACTTGTCTCGTCAACCCTTGCACGTCGGGTGATGTTTGTGATGGTGTCACCACAGGTTGAGGAGGTCCAGTGGATAGTCCTGGTGGTAACGAAGGACTTCCTACCGCTTGCTGAAGCAAACCAGGGGGAAACGAAGGGCCTCCCATTGTCTGTTGGGGTGCTCCAGTAGCTACCCCATGAGGGCTTCTGGCGGGAGTTCGACCTCTGGGCACTGGGCCATACAGGTTGGCTTCCTTGTGCCAAACCTTGCACCCACAGTGGTTTGGGATTTCCCAAACCCGGAAAAGGGTCTACCCTTCGCCTTGTCTCAGCATCCATGATGGGCACAGAGCTTCCACGCTCTTGTCCACCTCTTGGACTCCTCACATGAGCTCCACTGGTTTGTCGTGGGGATGTATTCAACATAGTTCCTGAACTCAGGCTCCAGCCTGCAGTCTCTCCACAACGTCTTTTAACGAAAATTCTCTTACCAACACCAGATGGTCCAGGCTCCTGAAGAACCTTAGTTCTACTCTACCAAGCACCGTATTCCTCCAAGATCGGTCACAACCAATCCAGTTCCAGACAAACCACCTTGCCCGGGCTCCAAAGTGCCTCAACAGCCGCTGAACCAACTGCTTCCAAGCCTGATGAGTCCGGATCCGCCTCCTCACAGGATAGGCTTCCCGGTACTCACTTACACGGTCCGAGTACAAGAGATTCCGGTCCACTGGCAGTCTGGGCTCCAAACCCAAACTTGCCTCCAGGCACTCACAGAGTCCTGACAGACAACCAAAGACCATACACGGGCTCGTACCACAAGGCACAAGCTCCGCTACCACGTGAAAAACCGAAGGTCCCTCTGGTACCTTTTCCCTTGAAAGCACGAACCCTGACCTCTCACACAAGTGCGGACAACTCTCTCTTTTTCACAGTCATAGCCACTTGAGCCAAAAGTCACGAAGTGCACAAACTAAACGAATTCTCTCTTGTGAGCTTAACTCAGCTTCAGAACGAAGTTCCTACACACTGCACACTCACTTTAAATAGCGTATTGGGCAAAAACACACTCGTATGATTTCCTTGGAAATCAACGAGGCATAAACCATCGAGGATGGGATCACACGGATTCCCAATCACTCCGAAGCAAAACAAACCTATACAAGCTGATCCAAAACATGACAAAAACATCACTGATCAGCCACAATCTTCCACATCAGAGCTCGGCTCATGTGGAGGAACAACTTCATTAGGCCTTGGAGCTGCAGGCTGGGCACTCAAGCGCTGCTGAATCTCATACTGAGTGACAAAGTTGCACACCTCAAGCTCATCCGGCAACTTGCTTTCCAAATCGACGCGTTCAGCCTCAAGAGCGGCCTGACGCTCGATGTCCATGCATCTGCATGCTGCTGCACTTCATTGCTCGGAGAAGCTGCCTCACCTTCCTGTTCACCTGATTCATCGATCTCCGGTAGACCATCTCAGCTTTTGAACAACGGCGGATGGAGGCATGGAGACCGCACTTTCAACCTCAAACCCCAAGTCCTGTGGGCCACAGACGCACCTATGAGCGAGGCAGATGCACTTGCAAGCACCGTGTGCACCTGGAAGAAGCTCAGCAGGGTTCTCCAGTCGGTCGATGGAGACCTAGTTGGGTGAAATCGATATGGCAGGCAAGAATGCTCGTTGCGACCAACACATCACGTGCACCGCCGGAGGCAAGCTGTTGTTGACCAGATCTGTGCGCCTGCTGAATCCTCAGTACGATGGTTCCTTGCACGATGCCGTTCGTGATCACAGCTGGCAGCATCCCGGGCTGCTTGCCGGAACTGTTGGGAAAGCTGCTGTTCAGAAAACGCAAGAGGTGTCAGATGTCGGAGAGTACCGACGCCGCTGATGCAGTTGGGCCTTTGACTCCACTCGTCGTACCTCCTGTTGTTCCTACTTCGCAAAACAGCCAAGGTACAGGCCTAGGTCCTGACGGCAGGTTCCGATCCAGACTCCTCTGACAGCAGTAGCAAGAAGAGCAGTGGCGGAAAACCGGAGCAAGAAAGCAAGCCTGATGCAGCCGCATCAGCCGCTGAGCCCAGTGAGAGCATGTCTGATTATGTTTCTTCGCCTGTTGAGTCTGAGCATCGTGGCATAAAGCATGGTTTGGATGAAGGTGATGGCGGGGCTGGCGGGGCATCAGCACCCGCGGCTTCCGTTGCAATGTCTCCTGAGGATGAGCGGCCCGCCAAGTGTCTCAGAGAAGAATCTCGCAATTCGTTTCGGATCAATGCAGTGTAAGCAGGACCGCACAATGATAAGGCCCTTTGCCCTGGCAAAAGCATAACCAGACGATAGAACCTCTCTACCCCATCTACGACGACTCGCACGGCCGTCGGTGTGCGGTTGAAGGATGCCAAGGACACTGTGTCATTCCTCAAGCGTTCTTACACGCTCACTGAGGATATGCTCATCATCCAGCCTCACCCAAAACACGTGCAGCGTTTGTGCTAGATGCTTGGCGCAGCCGGCGTGACAAGGCAACGCCAATGCGGAGGCTTCTGTACAGCAGCGGTAACCCGCAACATACTTGGAAATACCTGGCTTTCCTGCACCCCAAACTGGGGCCGCTGGTAAGGCACCGTGGAACAACAACAGTTGAGATCTGGCCAACCACCATCTTGCCGCCGGCCTTAAGATGACAGAGTCCCCCTCCAGAGACCTCCCTTACCAGTTTGGGCAAGTGCCCACCCTTCAACAGCGGAAATCTGGCCAAACGCCGTCTTGCAGCGACTTGGCACGACCTTCTGCGTCGGTGCAAAAGGAACGTCAAAGTAACCTGGACCTGACTTGGAGCTGGAACACCCCCAGGGTAACCCGCACATGAGCGTCCCGACGCCGAGCGGACAGCCTGTGCGCCGGTGAGAGCTTCCCAAGGCGCAGCATCATCGGCAAAAAAAGGGGGAGGGGTGCACGAGCAAGATGAACACCGTCCTGAGCCACGGCGGATAGGAGCAAAAAAAGGGGAGAAGGGTTTGAGCAATGGTGAGCATCAGCAAACAAAAAGGAGGGGCGTCAGGTACTTGCAGGCAAAGCCGCTTCCCCTAGCCCCTTGAGCCCTAAAGTCTTCTTCTGCTGTCTTCTTCTGGCGTCTCCACCTAGACAACCGGGCAGTGGAAAGATGAACACTCTTGCACGCAACAGGCTGTCTGTGACACTGTGCTAGGTGTGCCAGAAGCGGCGTGAAGCCAACTGGACGCGTAAAAGCCAGACAGCTATCGAGCTTGCAACATGCCTTTTTCGAGACGATGGTGCTCAAGCCTGTGCACGTTTGAACGCAACAGCTGGCATCTGTCAGAAGCATGGAAGCTGCCCGCGTACTGTCAACCACAAACCACTGGAACATGTGTACAATTGGCATGCGCCTTCACAGCAATCTGATGTACGCAGGCTTATGGAAGACATAGCTGACAGCTTCGGAAGAAAGGATGCAGGACATGTGAACGATGCACAGGACGGAGAGCAACAAGTCTGGAAATCCAAGGTTGTCGCCTGCCTGTTGCCTGGATTTGGAGTGCACCCGATGGCAAGCAGCAGTTTTCCTGTCGCACATCAGTTGAGCCCGACTTGGCTGGGCATGACAAGCCAGAGCATGCGGGCATTCGCAGGCCTCAGCACACGCGCGGCCGCGGCCCGCCCTCCCGCCCAAGCCCCCTCCCACCGCCCTACATGCTTGAAAAAAAGCGGGCGCGGTTCAAAGCAAGCTCAAAAATCAAGAAAACATGTCAAAAATCATGCAACTCCAAACAAGCGAAAAACACAACAAAACACTGCAACTGTTGGTGATATCTAGATAGTTTGACATGCCCGAGCCGTTCAGAACGAAGGACAACACTTCCAAAACATTGTTGCATGTGGAAAAAGCCTTTGTCTGCTCCAACTTGAAAGGAAAAACAGTTATTTGTATTTTTCAATCGGTTCTTGAGCCAGAGCTGCCTCCTGGCGTCCATTTCTGCCCCCAAAAGCGGCTTGCCCAAAAATGGTTGCAGAGTCTTCCCCTATCATTATATGGCTTCGTGGTTTAGGCACAGAGCACAGACAGAGTTCCGGCTTCTTGGCTTTCACGTCTCATACAGCGGCTGCTTGCAGTCTATACAGATTGAATTACCTTCGAGCCACTCGCGCTCCTCGCTCTGCAACTCCTCCAGCTCACGCAGCCAAGAGTTCGACGTCAGAATCATAGCGACGTTGTAGACATACACACTGTAGGTGAACAGATTTGTTCCAGAGTGGGCGAGCGTAACCTCTTCTGTGGACCCCTGAAACAGGCGACGATTGCGCAAAACCATGTCCGCGGAACCTTCATCATACAAGATGGCGCGGTGGACCAAAGGGTTGAAGCCACGCAAGTCAGGCTGACTCACGCCACAGCAGTTGAGCTCTAGTGTCTGGCGATGACCGAAGAGGCTGCGAGCATAGATTGTTTTACCAAGTCGCGTGGGACCAGTTAAAACAAGGAAGCTCCTTCGGAACATGGGGCGGGCGAACTGTGGCAAGAAGTCGCGCTGGACCTGCTCCAGCACAACGGCTGTCTTCATGAGGGGCTGAAGGTCCAGGAGCGCTTGCGCCTTGCGCGCTGCAACGGCCTCTGTCTGCATGCACTGTGCATGGAACTTCATGTTGTCTAAATAGGCTTTCACGTGCTTCTTGCAGCGCAGGTACTCCTTCTCCGCAACCTGCTCCGTAATTTTACAGGCCTGCCATAAATTGGTAATCCAATCCGGCGCAATTGGAAAGGTGGTGAAGGCAGGAGCTGTCGTCGTCAGATGAATGGAGCCAATCTTCGGAACCTGTAAATAATAATGCCCCTGATCGTATGCCTTTCGGCAAGCTTTTCCACGAGCTTGCTTGCACTCCACAGACTGATGCGGAACGGCACCACGAAACAACAGACTGGGCTTCGGCAGAGTCACCGTCTGTCCTTACTTTTACCCCACAAAACTACCGGCAAGGACCCAGGAGGAACGCCCGAAGCGGCGGTGGAAACAGTGGGTCATGTTCACATCAACCCTTTGAAACAGGGCACCTAATTAGCTAACTGCACCGGCGACCGCAAAACCGAGCCAGGACGCAGAACATAACCAACTAACCTGCGCCAAGCATCTCGAGTCAAACATCAGATGAAAGTGGATGCTGGGCACCAGCTTCTCCAGACTCACAGCGGTGTGCAGCTCACACGCAAGAGTCATACGATCCAGCTTGCTTTGCCGTAGCTGCTGCGCAAAGCGTTGGAACTCATCCCAAAGGCTTGCAACCTCGACATTGTCCTGCAAGAGGCGACAGATATCGGCAATCCGCGACTCCCCTTCTGCCAACATTGCACTTGCCCCGGCATCTGTAATCCTGGACCAGGAGCCAGAGTATCTGAACATCGTGCCACTGCCGCGGTAGGAAGGCAGCGGTTGCTCATTCAAGACTATGGGGGGTTCTGCGTGCCAGGAGGCAAGCAAAGCTCTTGCTGCAGCCATGAGATGAGCAGGCACTTGGCCCAGCATGGCCTGTAGAACTGGAACCTTGTCTATGCTGGTAAACTCCACTCGCAGGACATTGCGCCTCTCATGACCATGTGAGCCTTCCTCGACCATTCTCCTCGCAACCCACGTGTCTCGGACAAGGGTCTGGAGCTGGGTCCGTGTTTGCCTGCTGTTTTCTCCCTCCGGCGGACTCTGCTTGCCCTGCAAACGACGACGTTTTGCGGGCAACATGGCTCAGGCAAAATGCCCGGATTTACATGCACGGCACGTGCCAATTAGAGACAGGCAGTCACGCTTCTGTCAGATTCCCACGCAGTTACACAAACCATACGGCGCTCCCGTTTAGTTAGAGGGTTTGTGGGAAAGAGTCACCTGCACGGTACGTACCAGTTAGAAGCAGGAACTCACGCTTGTGTCAGATTCCCCTGCAGTTACGCAAACCATGTGGTGCTCATGAAAAGTGGTGAGCTCTTTGGTGAGAGGCACTGAAGCTCACTGTCCAAGCCTGCGAAACGCTGCGCAGGAACGTGACAGGACCCAATGTCTACCTTCTCTCATTGCAGAAACCATTACCGCAGGACCGCACAGGACAAGCCACGTACGAGAACTGCAAGATGACACGCGTGGTCCTGCAAAACCGTTGTGGGACAATAGAATTATTAGTCCAAAAAACGGATTTGCAGGACCACGAGTTTTCGAGGCCTGCTTTCCCGGAACGTTTCGCGGGGCCGCGTGCCCAGAGCAAGCTTCTAGTGGTCTCCAGGTCTTTGACCACGAGGTGGTAGGAGACGAAGGAACGTCCACAATGGGACTGGCTGCCCCGGAACTCCAAGGGAACATCCCTGGGCTGGGTTGTTCGTGGGGTGTGAGCAAAACGAGCACCAGGGATGCAGCATGAGCATGACAAAGGGGGGCGTTTGAGCAAAACGAGCACCAGGGATATGAGCATCACAAAGGGGGGGGGCGTCTGAGCAAAACGAACAACATGTATTTCATGTACCTGTTTCTGTACACGTCACGTGCAGAGACGCGCAAAGCACAAGCATTGCGGCGCCATTATGCAGTGGTCTTGCCTCAACCCAAGAACTTGGCCGAAGCATGCCCATGTTTGTCTCACATCCTTGAGCGGCACTTCGCACGCGTGACGAACATGGAGAAAGGAGAGATTGTGTGAAAGCGATAGAAAATGCGCCCTATCCGAACTGCCAGCATGCGTCCCCCCCCGTAGCTATGCTTCTGCTCACCGTCTACACGTCCTTACCTTCAAAAACTTAGGCCCAAGTATGCACATGTTTGTCTCACATCCGTCAGCGGCACTTCACAAACATTGACAAACGAGAGCTTGTGTGAAAGAGAAAGGGAGAGCTAGACAGAATGCGCCCTCTCCGACGTGGCCAAAATGCCCTTACCGTCGCTATGCTTCTGCTCACCGTCTCCACGTCCTTACCTTCAAAAACTTAGGCGCATGCCCAAGCATGTCCATGTTTATCCCACATCCTTGAGCGGCACTTACGCGCGCGAGATTGTGTGAGAAAACGAGAGCGTGAGAGAGTGTGAAAGAAACTGTGCCCTGCTCTGTAGGACCAAAAAGCGAAAACACCCTCCAAAATATAATCAAAACCATACAAAAACAATCAAGTTTGACATGTCGGGCGTAGTGACTTTTAGGGTTTAGGATTGTTGCCCTGACCCCACAAAAGGAAAACACCTTCAAAATATAGGCAAAACCCATACAAAAACAAGCAGAGAGCAAAAAAACACCAAAATCAAGTTTGACATGTTGGGTGTAGTAACTTTTAAGGTTTAGGATGGTTGCCCTGACCCCAAAAAGGAGAACACCTTTAAAAACATAGGCAAAACCATACAAAAACAAGCAGAGAGCAACAGAAACACCAAAATCAAGTTTGACATGTCGGGTGTAGTGACTTTTAAGGTTTAGGATGGTTGCCCTGACCCCACAAAAGGAAAACACCTTCAAAATATAGGCAAAACCCATACAAAAACAAGCAGAGAGCAAAAAAACACCAAAATCAAGTTTGACATGTTGGGTGTAGTAACTTTTAAGGTTTAGGATGGTTGCCTGACCCCAAAAAGGAAAACACCTTTAAAACATAGGCAAAACCATACAAAAACAAGCAGAGAGCAACCGAAACACCAAAATCAAGTTTGACATGTCGGGTGTAGTGACTTTTAAGGTTTAGGATGGTTGCCCTGACCCCACAAAAGAAAACACCTTCAAAATATAGGCAAAACCCATACAAAAACAAGCAGAAAGCGAAAACAACACCAAAAGCAAGTTTGACATGTCGTGAATAATCCTGTTGCTGACAGGATGGCCTCCAAATCGGAGCGAATAGAATCTTCAGCTGTATGTCCGAGGGTTGCCTCCCGGATGCCAAAATCGACAGGCAACATCAGCGTGATTCAGCGTGGCATACACATTTGACAAAGATTGCACAAGTACTGCAAAGGCCTACACGGGCAGGCATTCGAGCAGATCTGTTGTGAGGGAAAGGACTGGGGCCGGGGCGTGTGCACATTTTTCGCAGAGGTCGAAGCCGCTGTTGCTGCATCGAAATGTGACGGTAAAGACCTTCAGCCAACTGGACTGGCAAGCGATGGGGGCAGATGGTACTCAATGGTAGCGATGTGTCACGAAGAAAGCGAAAACAACACCAAAATCAAGTTTGACATGTTGGGTGTAGTAACTTTTAAGGTATAGGATGGTTGCCCTGACCCCAAAAAGGAAAACACCCTTAAAAACATAGGCAAAACCATACAAAAACAAGCAGAGAGCAACATAAACACCAAAATCAAGTTTGACATGTCGGGTGTAGTGACTTTTAAGGTTTAGGATGGTTGCCCTGACCCCAAAAAAGGAAAACACCTTCAAAATATAGTCAAAACCCATACAAAAACAAGCAGAAAGCGAAAACAACACCAAAATCAAGTTTGACATGTCGTGAATAATCCTGTTGCTGACAGGATGGCCTCCAAATCGTAGCGAATAGAATCTTCAGCTGTATGTCCGAGGGTTGCCTCCCGGATGCCAAAATCGACGGGCAACATCAGCGTGATTCAGCGTGGCATACACATTTGACAAAGATTGCACAAGTACTGCAAAGGCCTACACGGGCAGGCATTCAAGCAGATCTGTTGTGAGGGAACGGACTGGGGCCGGGGCGTGTGCACATTTTTCGCAGAGGTCGAAGCCGCTGTTGCTGCATCGAAATGTGACGGTAAAGACCTTCAGCCAACTGGACTGGTAAGCGATGGGGGCAGATGGTACTCAATGGTAGCGATGTGTCACGATGATGCATCTAGAAACCAAATGTCATGGCAGAAGCCCGGACGGCTTGCGGGACTTGGCAAAGACTCTTCCCATTGCAACTGGCCTGCGAACATGATCTGCCACGCGCATCTTTGAAAGTCGTGGCATGAGAACAGAAACAGCACCATGGTGTCCGCATCTCTCCAAGTGCGCGACCACTGCGGCATCCACCGGTGAAATCGCGACCGCCGCGCACCCAACCGCTGGAAGCTTCTTGGGCAGCTGTCGTGTGGTTTCGGATAAGAACAACAACGTGCACTGTAAGCAAGAGCCAAAGAGAAACAAGCAACCACATTCGATCAACATCTGGGCGATCAGCATGTTTGGTTGGCTGAGGTCAAGCCTTCAAGGTTCAAGGAGATCGTTACACATGGCACGTTCCGTGAACACATGCATAGGCGTGCTTGCATTCTGTAGAACGCACAACTTGACGCTGCTGGCCATCTGCCAACTGGCGATAGCTAACGCAGACACAGCAAAAACATATCTCAAGCAGGGTGGCTTGGACTTAGCTTCGCGAAACCGTTCACAGCTCAGGTCTCTTGACGCTCTTCACCAACAGCATTGTCGCGTGGACGTTGCGCTTCTTGACGTGGTCCGGCATCTGCGTTTTGCCGTCTGCGCAGTAGCCAGATCAGTGAGTCGTCGTCCAAATCGCCTGCTTTTCGCAGGAGGCGGCGGCGCTTTCTGACCTAAAGGAAAACTGCTTCGCACACTGTCACACTGCATCAGAGCAGGCTACGCAAAAAGAAGTGCTCTTCTTGAGGATAGCAGCTTCGGTCTTGAGGGCTTTGCTGGCGCGCTTCAGTTCGTCCTGGCAAAAAAGGCACGTGTATGGGCAGCGTGCGCGCATAGGACAGAAAAGTCTCTTGGCACCTTCAGCTCTTGCCGCTGCCTTTTGAGATCTCGTACAACATCGCCAGCAGCAGCTTCGGCACTCATGGCTGCAGCAACTACCGTGGCGCATGCACACGTCTCTCTTTCCACCCACTTGAGGACACACGAAGCAAAGCACGCGTTCCCGCTCAGAAACATTGCACACGCTGGGCCCTACTTCCAGCACCAAGAACGCATGGTCCTTTCCACCATGTTGCACCTTCCCCAAGCAGTATCACACATCCCGCTTGTCGGACGTTGGAGCTTCAAGCATTGAGCGCTTCCGGTCCCACGGCGAGCTTTACTCTTTAAACAAAAGGTCATACGCATAGCCCATGGCGCGATTTCGCGGCCATATGCATTGGCTTGCTTCTTTCGAAGGTGGAGAACGACCCGCTGCTTGAGGGTCTATTTCAAAAGCTTGCAGCTTCTTGGACAGACAAGGCAGAGCTTCGCCCAGACACCCTGTCAAACTAAAGGATTTGCGCCACGATCTGCGGGCTCTCATGAGCAAACGTACCCAGTCCAACTTGCTGACTTGTCCGTCACCAAGCTGTCGTAAGATTTGGTACTCCGTTCGGAGCCACCACTTGAAAGAGAAGAAGCCGCGCACGTCGAGCGGCTGCAGCAGGAATGTTGCGCCGGCCGGCACGAAATTCAATTTGATGTCAAACTCGCACGCCCGTAGAAAGACTTCTTTGGAAAGGTGGCATGGAGCCACATCGAGGGTGAGAACCGGTTCCAGCAACCATCTCCAACCGTCCAACGCTAGCGAAATCAGGTCCAGCATTGCCAAAAGCAGTGATGTGGAGTTCCATGAGGAGACTGTTCGCCAGACATGTGTCCCCGGGCGGCATTCTGCGGCCACTGTCTGCATCAAGCCCAGTGTAAACACGGACTTATTCCCGATGACGAAATGTGGCAAGCTCTGCTGAAGCTCGTCGTTGTCTGATATCACTGCCACATAGCTCACAAATGTCCGCAAGTCACCCTTGCGAACCGGCAGACGTGGGCCCTCCACGTCTGCTCCCCAGTGGCGGCGTTGGACCACCAATCCACAAAGAGGGTGCGGCGTCAGAGCTACAGATGTCTCATCAAGGTTGAGATGCAAAAGACGTCGGGGTGCACTTGCATGTCGAAGGAAGCTGAGCGATTGGAAGAACACCGCCACCTCTGCCCGGAGATTTGGGCCCCCCATTTTTTGGGCCAGAAAGCGGTCCCGTTTTTGGTACTGGGCCGATTTGCAACTCCAAATATGATGCTTGCTTGTGACCCCAAAAAAGGCTCCTCAATCTATGCAAAAAGTCTTAACTTCAGAAGAAAATGCACCCAAGCCTTCTGGGGCAAGCGCGCAGGCTCCACAGCCACACGCACTGGCACGGTTCCTCTACTCACATCCCAACGTTTACACCATCGCTGCAACCACTTCCGGCCGCCACGGTTTGTGGCAGCCCGGCAGCCAGCATGATCACCCAATCTTCGTCGAAACTCGAAGAAGGCCGCCTCCGAGGTCGGAGCCGAGTGACAACGAAAGTTCTGCTGCCGAACCCAGCGAAAAAGGTTGGCCTCTGCCAAGAAAACGTGAGCTTCTCGAGAAGCATGTTTTTGGGCCGCCGTCTGCGGATCTGTACAGGCATGAACATCAGAAGCCGCAGCTTCCCGGTAAAGATTCTGGACAAACGTAATGCTTGGCAGCGTGTCGTCAGACGCTGCACGCCTCTGTAGTTGTCGGGCGTGCTGCATGGCCACTATTGCATTGTGACCGCTGAGAACATAGGTACACAAGACCTGATGCCGCTGCTTTGGGGAAAGTCCGCACGGCCAACTCACTCTGTGGGCTTTTCGGGCTGCCCTGACAAGCGGCCGCTGTCCTTCTCGCAAGCGCTGTTGCAGCTCGCAGCAGGTCCGCTTCAGAGAACACAAGCGACAGGTAGCTGCTTGGCAACGGCACTCCATGGTACAGAGCACTTCAGCACCGCAAAGCACTTCCTTTTGGAGGCTCATGCGCAGGCAAACTGCGGAAGTGCGAAAACGTCAGACGAGGCTTGGAGATGTACCTCTTGCAAGATTTCGTCGACAGTCTGCCTGCACCACTACCAACTACGTCGCTGACTCCTGACGCTAAGAACTTGGCCAGACATGCACACGACAAGCTGTGACGAACGACAGTCAAATACGGTCGATTCAATCTCGGCAAGGGCAACACAATGGCCCTCTATCCTTACGTCATGGTCGATGTGCGAACCAACAACGACTTGGCAATACAGCAGCGGTAACCCGCAACATACTTGGAAATACCTGGCTTTCCTGCACCCCAAACTGGGGCCGCTGGTAAGGCAGCGTGGAACAACAACAGTTGAGATCTGGCCAACCACCATCTTGCCGCCGGCCTTAAGATGACAGAGTCCCCCTCCAGAGACCTCCCTTACCAGTTTGGGCAAGTGTCCACCCTTCAACAGCGGAAATCTGGCCAAACGCCGTCTTGCAGCGACTTGGCACGACCTTCTGCGTCGGTGCAAAAGGAACGTCAAAGTAACCTGGACCTGACTTGGAGCTGGAACACCCCCAGGGTAACCCGCACATGAGCGTCCCGACGCCGAGCGGACAGCCTGTGCGCCGGTGAAAGCTTCCCAAGGCGCAGCATCATCGGCAAAAAAGGGGGAGGGGTGCACGAGCAAGATGAACACCGTCCTGAGCCACGGCGGATAGGAGCAAAAAAAGGGGAGAGGGGTTTGAGCAATGGTGAGCATCAGCAAACAAAAAGGAGGGGCGTCAGGTACTTGCAGGCAAAGCCGCTTCCCCTAGCCCCTTGAGCCCTAAAGTCTTCTTCTGCTGTCTTCTTCTGGCGTCTCCACCTAGACAACCGGGCAGTGGAAAGATGAACACTCTTGCACGCAACAGGCTGTCTGTGACACTGTGCTAGGTGTGCCAGAAGCGGCGTGAAGCCAACTGGACGCGTAAAAGCCAGACAGCTATCGAGCTTGCAACATGCCTTTTTCGAGACGATGGTGCTCAAGCCTGTGCACGTTTGAACGCAACAGCTGGCATCTGTCAGAAGCATGGAAGCTGCCCGCGTACTGTCAACCCCAAACCACTGGAACATGTGTACAATTGGCATGCGCCTTCACAGCAATCTGATGTACTCAGGCTTATGGAAGACATAGCTGACAGCTTCGGAAGAAAGGATGCAGGACATGTGAACGATGCACAGGACGGAGAGCAACAAGTCTGGAAATCCAAGGTTGTCGCCTGCCTGTTGCCTGGATTTGGCGTGCACCCGATGGCAAGCAGCAGTTTTCCTGTCGCACATCAGTTGAGCCCGACTTGGCTGGGCATGACAAGCCAGAGCATGCGGGCATTCGCAGGCCTCAGCACACGCGCGGCCGCGGCCCGCCCTCCCGCCCAAGCCCCCTCCCACCGCCCTACATGCTTGAAAAAAAGCGGGCGCGGTTCAAAGCAAGCTCAAAAATCAAGAAAACATGTCAAAAATCATGCAACTCCAAACAAGCGAAAAACACAACAAAACACTGCAACTGTTGGTGATATCTAGATAGTTTGACATGCCCGAGCCGTTCAGAACGAAGGACAACACTTCCAAAACATTGTTGCATGTGGAAAAAGCCTTTGTCTGCTCCAACTTGAAAGGAAAAACAGTTATTTGTATTTTTCAATCGGTTCTTGAGCCAGAGCTGCCTCCTGGCGTCCATTTCTGCCCCCAAAAGCGGCTTGCCCAAAAATGGTTGCAGAGTCTTCCCCTATCATTATATGGCTTCGTGGTTTAGGCACAGAGCACAGACAGAGTTCCGGCTTCTTGGCTTTCACGTCTCATACAGCGGCTGCTTGCAGTCTATACAGATTGAATTACCTTCGAGCCACTCGCGCTCCTCGCTCTGCAACTCCTCCAGCTCACGCAGCCAAGAGTTCGACGTCAGAATCATAGCGACGTTGTAGACATACACACTGTAGGTGAACAGATTTGTTCCAGAGTGGGCGAGCGTAACCTCTTCTGTGGATCCCTGAAACAGGCGACGATTGCGCAAAACCATGTCCGCGGAACCTTCATCATACAAGATGGCGCGGTGGACCAAAGGGTTGAAGCCACGCAAGTCAGGCTGACTCACGCCACAGCAGTTGAGCTCTAGTGTCTGGCGATGACCGAAGAGGCTGCGAGCATAGATTGTTTTACCAAGTCGCGTGGGACCAGTTAAAACAAGGAAGCTCCTTCGGAACATGGGGCGGGCGAACTGTGGCAAGAAGTCGCGCTGGACCTGCTCCAGCACAACGGCTGTCTTCATGAGGGGCTGAAGGTCCAGGAGCGCTTGCGCCTTGCGCGCTGCAACGGCCTCTGTCTGCATGCACTGTGCATGGAACTTCATGTTGTCTAAATAGGCTTTCACGTGCTTCTTGCAGCGCAGGTACTCCTTCTCCGCAACCTGCTCCGTAATTTTACAGGCCTGCCATAAATTGGTAATCCAATCCGGCGCAATTGGAAAGGTGGTGAAGGCAGGAGCTGTCGTCGTCATATGAATGGAGCCAATCTTCGGAACCTGTAAATAATAATGCCCCTGATCGTATGCCTTTCGGCAAGCTTTTCCACGAGCTTGCTTGCACTCCACAGACTGATGCGGAACGGCACCACGAAACAACAGACTGGGCTTCGGCAGAGTCACCGTCTGTCCTTACTTTTACCCCACAAAACTACCGGCAAGGACCCAGGAGGAACGCCCGAAGCGGCGGTGGAAACAGTGGGTCATGTTCACATCAACCCTTTGAAACAGGGCACCTAATTAGCTAACTGCACCGGCGACCGCAAAACCGAGCCAGGACGCAGAACATAACCAACTAACCTGCGCCAAGCATCTCGAGTCAAACATCAGATGAAAGTGGATGCTGGGCACCAGCTTCTCCAGACTCACAGCGGTGTGCAGCTCACACGCAAGAGTCATACGATCCAGCTTGCTTTGCCGTAGCTGCTGCGCAAAGCGTTGGAACTCATCCCAAAGGCTTGCAACCTCGACATTGTCCTGCAAGAGGCGACAGATATCGGCAATCCGCGACTCCCCTTCTGCCAACATTGCACTTGCCCCGGCATCTGTAATCCTGGACCAGGAGCCAGAGTATCTGAACATCGTGCCACTGCCGCGGTAGGAAGGCAGCGGTTGCTCATTCAAGACTATGGGGGGTTCTGCGTGCCAGGAGGCAAGCAAAGCTCTTGCTGCAGCCATGAGATGAGCAGGCACTTGGCCCAGCATGGCCTGTAGAACTGGAACCTTGTCTATGCTGGTAAACTCCACTCGCAGGACATTGCGCCTCTCATGACCATGTGAGCCTTCCTCGACCATTCTCCTCGCAACCCACGTGTCTCGGACAAGGGTCTGGAGCTGGGTCCGTGTTTGCCTGCTGTTTTCTCCCTCCGGCGGACTCTGCTTGCCCTGCAAACGACGACGTTTTGCGGGCAACATGGCTCAGGCAAAATGCCCGGATTTACATGCACGGCACGTGCCAATTAGAGACAGGCAGTCACGCTTCTGTCAGATTCCCACGCAGTTACACAAACCATACGGCGCTCCCGTTTAGTTAGAGGGTTTGTGGGAAAGAGTCACCTGCACGGTACGTACCATTTAGAAGCAGGAACTCACGCTTGTGTCAGATTCCCCTGCAGTTACGCAAACCATGTGGTGCTCATGAAAAGTGGTGAGCTCTTTGGTGAGAGGCACTGAAGCTCACTGTCCAAGCCTGCGAAACGCTGCGCAGGAACGTGACAGGACCCAATGTCTACCTTCTCTCATTGCAGAAACCATTACCGCAGGACCGCACAGGACAAGCCACGTACGAGAACTGCAAGATGACACGCGTGGTCCTGCAAAACCGTTGTGGGACAATAGAATTATTAGTCCAAAAAACGGATTTGCAGGACCACGAGTTTTCGAGGCCTGCTTTCCCGGAACGTTTCGCGGGGCCGCGTGCCCAGAGCAAGCTTCTAGTGGTCTCCAGGTCTTTGACCACGAGGTGGTAGGAGACGAAGGAACGTCCACAATGGGACTGGCTGCCCCGGAACTCCAAGGGAACATCCCTGGGCTGGGTTGTTCGTGGGGTGTGAGCAAAATGAGCACCAGGGATGCAGCATGAGCATGACAAAGGGGGGCGTTTGAGCAAAACGAGCACCAGGGATATGAGCATCACACAGGGGGGGGGCGTCTGAGCAAAACGAACAACATGTATTTCATGTACCTGTTTCTGTACACGTCACGTGCAGAGACGCGCAAAGCACAAGCATTGCGGCGCCATTATGCAGTGGTCTTGCCTCAACCCAAGAACTTGGCCGAAGCATGCCCATGTTTGTCTCACATCCTTGAGCGGCACTTCGCACGCGTGACGAACATGGAGAAAGGAGAGATTGTGTGAAAGCGATAGAAAATGCGCCCTATCCGAACTGCCAGCATGCGTCCCCCCCGTAGCTATGCTTCTGCTCACCGTCTACACGTCCTTACCTTCAAAAACTTAGGCCCAAGTATGCACATGTTTGTCTCACATCC
>CAJNDS010001362.1:0-21393 GCA_905221605.1 Symbiodinium natans | reverse complement strand
TAGGAACGAGGCGTGCCCCAAGCTCATTCCTACCGTAGGAACGAGGCGTGCCCCAAGCTCGTTCCTACGGTAGGAACGAGGCGTGCCCCAAGCTCATTCCTACGGTAGGAACGAGGCGTGCCCCAAGCTCATTCCTACGGTAGGAACGAGGCGTGCCCCAAGCTCATTCCTACGGTAGGAACGAGGCGTGCCCCAAGCTCATTCCTACCGTAGGAACGAGGCGTGCCCCAAGCTCATTCCTACCGTAGGAACGAGGCGTGCCCCAAGCTCATTCCTACCGTAGGAACGAGGCGTGCCCCAAGCTCATTCCTACCGTAGGAACGAGGCGTGCCCCAAGCTCATTCCTACGGTAGGAACGAGGCGTGCCCCAAGCTCATTCCTACCGTAGGAACGAGGCGTGCCCCAAGCTCATTCCTACCGTAGGAACGAGGCGTGCCCCAAGCTCATTCCTACCGTAGGAACGAGGCGTGCCCCAAGCTCATTCCTACCGTAGGAACGAGGCGTGCCCCAAGCTCATTCCTACGGTAGGAACGAGGCGTGCCCCAAGCTCATTCCTACCGTAGGAACGAGGCGTGCCCCAAGCTCATTCCTACGGTAGGAACGAGGCGTGCCCCAAGCTCATTACTACGGTAGGAACGAGGCGTGCCCCAAGCTCATTCCTACCGTAGGAACGAGGCGTGCCCCAAGCTCATTCGTACCGTAGGAACGAGGCGTGCCCCAAGCTTATTCGTACGGCAGGAACGAGGCGTGCCCCAAGCTCATTCCTACCGTAGGAACGAGGCGTGCCCCAAGCTCATTCCTACGGTAGGAATGAGGCGTGCCCCAAGCTCATTCCTACGGTAGGAACGAGGCGTGCCCCAAGCTCATTCCTACGGTAGGAACGAGGCGTGCCCCAAGCTAATTCCTACCGTAGGAACGAGGCGTGCCCCAAGCTCATTCCTACGGTAGGAACGAGGCGTGCCCCAAGCTCATTCCTACGGTAGGAATGAGGCGTGCCCCAAGCTCATTCCTACGGTATTCCTACGGTAGGAACGAGCTTGGGGCACGCCTCGTTCCTACCGTAGGAATGAGATTGGGCACGCCTCGTTCCTACGGTAGGAAGAGCTTGGGGCACGCCTCGTTCCTACGTTAGGAATGAGCTTGGGGCACGCCTCGTTCCTACGGTAGGAATGAGCTTGGGGCACGCCTCGTTCCTACCGTAGGAATGAGCTTGGGGCACGCCTCGTTCCTACGGTAGGAATGAGCTTGGGGCACGCCTCGTTCCTACCGTAGGAATGAGCTTTGGGGCACGCCTCGTTCCTACGGTAGGAGTGAGCTTGGGGCACGCCTCGTTCCTACCGTAGGAATGAGCTTGGGACACGCCTCGTTCCTACCGTAGGAAAGAGCTTGGGGCACGCCTCGTTCCTACCGTAGGAATGAGCTTGGGGCACGCCTCGTTCCTACCGTAGGAATGAGCTTGGGGCACGCCTCGTTCCGACGGGTAGGAATGAGCTCGGGGCACGCCTCGTTCCTACGTAGGAATGAGTTGGGCAGCCTCGTTCCTACGGTAGGAATGAGCTTGGGGCACGCCTCGTTTCCTCGGTAGGAATGGCTTGGGGCACGCCTCGTTCCTACGGTAGGAATGAGCTTGGGCAGCCTCGTTCCTACTGTTAGGAATGAGCTTTGGGGCACGCCTCGTTCCGACCGTAGGAATGAGCTTGGGGCACGCCTCGTTCCTACCGTAGGAATGAGCTAGGGGCACGCCTCGTTCCTACGGTAGGAATGAGCTTGGGGCACGCCTCGTTCCTACCGTAGGAATGAGCTTGGGGCACGCCTCGTTCCTACGGTAGGAATGAGCTTGGGCCACGCCTCGTTCCTACCGTTGCTACCGTAGGAATGAGCTTGGGGCACGCCTCGTTCCTACCGTAGGAATGAGCTTGGGGCACGCCTCGTTCCTACGGTAGGAATGAGCTTGGGGCACGCCTCGTTCCTACGGTAGGAATGAGCTTGGGGCACGCCTCGTTCCTACCGTAGGAATGAGCTTGGGGCACGCCTCGTTCCTACCGTAGGAATGAGCTTGGGGCACGCCTCGTTCCTACCGTAGGAATGAGCTTGGGGCACGCCTCGTTCCTACGGCAGGAATGAGCTTGGGGCACGCCTCGTTCCTACGGTAGGAATGAGCTTGGGGCACGCCTCGTTCCTACGGTAGGAATGAGCTTGGGGCACGCCTCGTTCCTACAGTAGGAATGAGCTTGGGGCACACCTCGTTCCTACGGTAGGAATGAGCTTGGGTCACGCCTCGTTCCTACGGTAGGAATGAGCTTGGGGCACGCCTCGTTCCTACGGAAGGAATGAGGTTGGGGCACGCCTCGTTCCTGCCGTAGGAATGAGCTTGGGGCACGCCTCGTTCCTACGGTAGGAATGAGCTTGGGGCACGCCTCGTTCCTACGGTAGGAATGAGCTTGTGGCACGTCTCGTTCCTACGGTAGGAATGAGCTTGGGGCACGCCTCGTTCCTACGGTAGGAATGAGCTTGGGGCACGCCTCGTTCCTACCGTAGGAATGAGCTTGGGGCACGCCTCGTTCCTACCGTAAGAATGAGCTTGGGGCATGCCTCGTTCCTACGGTAGGAATGAGCTTGGGGCACGCCTCGTCCCTACCGTAGGAACGAGCTTGGGGCACGCCTCGTTCCTACGGTAGGAATGAGCTTGGGGCACGCCTCGTTCCTACCGTAGGAATGAGCTTGGGGCACGCCTCGTTCCTACCGTAGGAATAAGCTTGGTTCCTACGGTAGGAATGAGCTTGGGGCACGCCTCGTTCCTACGGTAGGAATGAGCTTGGGGCACGCCTCGTTCCTACTGTAGGAATGAGTTTGGGGCACGCCTCGTTCCTACGGTAGGAATGAGCTTGGGGCACGCCTCGTTCCTACGGTAGGAATGAGCTTGGGGCACGCCTATGAGCTTGGGGCACGCCTCGTTCCTACCGTAGGAATGAGCTTGGGGCACGCCTCGTTCCTACCGTAGGAATGAGCTTGGGGCACGCCTCGTTCCGACCGTAGGAATGAGCTTGGGGCACGCCTCGTTCCTACCGTAGGAATGAGCTAGGGGCACGCCTCGTTCCTACGGTAGGAATGAGCTTGGGGCACGCCTCGTTCCTACCGTAGGAATGAGCTTGGGGCACGCCTCGTTCCTACGGTAGGAATGAGCTTGGGCCACGCCTCGTTCCTACCGTTGCTACCGTAGGAATGAGCTTGGGGCACGCCTCGTTCCTACCGTAGGAATGAGCTTGGGGCACGCCTCGTTCCTACGGTAGGAATGAGCTTGGGGCACGCCTCGTTCCTACGGTAGGAATGAGCTTGGGGCACGCCTCGTTCCTACGGTAGGAATGAGCTTGGGGCACGCCTCGTTCCTACGGTAGGAATGAGCTTGGGGCACGCCTCGTTCCTACCGTAGGAATGAGCTTGGGGCACGCCTCGTTCCTACCGTAGGAATGAGCTTGGGGCACGCCTCGTTCCTACGGTAGGAATGAGCTTGGGGCACGCCTCGTTCCTACGGTAGGAATGAGCTTGGGGCACGCCTCGTTCCTACCGTAGGAATGAGCTTGGGGCACGCCTCGTTCCTACGGTAGGAATGAGCTTGGGGCACGCCTCGTTCCTACGGTAGGAATGAGCTTGGGGCACGCCTCGTTCCTACCGTAGGAATGAGCTTGGGGCACGCCTCGTTCCTACGGTAGGAATGAGCTTGGGGCACGCCTCGTTCCTACGGTAGGAATGAGCTTGGGGCACGCCTCGTTCCTACCGTAGGAATGAGCTTGGGGCACGCCTCGTTCCTACGGTAGGAATGAGCTTGGGGCACGCCTCGTTCCTACGGTAGGAATGAGCTTGGGGCACGCCTCGTTCCTACGGTAGGAATGAGCTTGGGGCACGCCTCGTTCCTACCGTAGGAATGAGCTTGGGGCACGCCTCGTTCCTACGGTAGGAATGAGCTTGGGGCACGCCTCGTTCCTACGGTAGGAATGAGCTTGGGGCACGCCTCGTTCCTACGGTAGGAATGAGCTTGGGGCACGCCTCGTTCCTACGGTAGGAATGAGCTTGGGGCACGCCTCGTTCCTACCGTAGGAATGAGCTTGGGGCACGCCTCGTTCCTACCGTAGGAATGAGCTTGGGGCACGCCTCGTTCCTACGGCAGGAATGAGCTTGGGGCACGCCTCGTTCCTACCGTATGAATGACTCTTGTTCACGCCTCTTTCCTACTGTATGAAGCTTGTTCCCGCCTCGTTCCTACCGTAGGAATATCTTGGGGCACGCCTCGTTCACTCGGTGAGGGCATGCGCTTGGGGCACGCCTCTTCTACCGTAGGAATGAGCTTGGGCCGCCTTGTTTCCTACCGTAGGACAGAGCTTGGGGCACTCCTCGTTCCTACGGTAGGAATGAGCTTGGGTCACGCCTCGTTCCTATGACCGTAGGAAGGAGCTTGGGGGCGCTCGTTTTCTACCGTAGTAATGAAGCTTGGGGCCCGCCTCGTCCTTACCCGTAGGAATGAGCTTTGGGGCACGCCCTCGTTCCTACGGTAGTAAGAGCTTGGGGCAACGCCTTCGTTTCCTACTGTAGGAATGAGCTTGGGGCACGCCTCGTTCCTACCGTAGGAATGAGCTTGGGGCACGCCTCGTTCCTACCGTAGGAATGAGCTTGGGGCACGCCTCGTTCCTACGGTAGGAATGAGCTTGGGGCACGCCTCGTTCCTACAGTAGGAATGAGCTTGGGGCACGCCTCGTTCCTACGGTAGGAATGAGCTTGGGGCACGCCTCGTTCCTACCGTAGGAATGAGCTTGGGGCACGCCTCGTTCCTACCGTAGGAATGAGCTTGGGGCACGCCTCGTTCCTACGGTAGGAATGAGCTTGGGGCACGCCTCGTTCCTACCGTAGGAATGAGCTTGGGGCACGCCTCGTTCCTACGGTAGGAATGAGCTTGGGGCACGCCTCGTTCCTACGGTAGGAATGAGCTTGGGGCACGCCTCGTTCCTACGGTAGGAATGAGCTTGGGGCACGCCTCGTTCCTACGGTAGGAATGAGCTTGGGGCACGCCTCGTTCCTACGGTAGGAATGAGCTTGGGGCACGCCTCGTTCCTACGGTAGGAATGAGCTTGGGGCACGCCTCGTTCCTACGGTAGGAATGAGCTTGGGGCACGCCTCGTTCCTACGGTAGGAATGAGCTTGGGGCACGCCTCGTTCCTACGGTAGGAATGAGCTTGGGGCACGCCTCGTTCCTACGGTAGGAATGAGCTTGGGGCTCGCTGTTCCTACGGAGGAATGAGTTGGGGCACGCATCGTTTCCTACGGTAGGAATGAGCTTGGGGCACGACGCGTTCCTACGGTAGGAATGAGCTTGGGGCCACCTCGATACTACGGTAGGAATGAGCGTGGGCAAGGCCTCGTTTCCTACGGTAGGAATGAGCTTGGGGCACGCATCTTTCCTACGGTAGGTAGCTTGGTGCACGCCTCGTTCCTACGGCAGGATATGAGCTTGGGGCACGCCTGTTCCTACTAGGAATGAGCTTGGTTTTTTCGGGGACGCCTCGTCCTACGGTAGGAAAGCGACGTTTGGGGCACGCATGTTCCTACGGTAGGAATGAGCTTGGGGCACCATAGTTCCTACCGTAGGAATTGAGCTTGGGGCACGCCTCGTTCCTACCGTAGGAATGAGCTTGGGGCACGCCTCGTTCCTACGGCAGGAATGAGCTTGGGGCACGCCTCGTTCCTACGGTAGGAATGAGCTTGGGGCACGCCTCGTTCCTACGGTAGGAATGAGCTTGGGGCACGCCTCGTTCCTACAGTAGGAATGAGCTTGGGGCACACCTCGTTCCTACGGTAGGAATGAGCTTGGGTCACGCCTCGTTCCTACGGTAGGAATGAGCTTGGGGCACGCCTCGTTCCTACGGAAGGAATGAGGTTGGGGCACGCCTCGTTCCTGCCGTAGGAATGAGCTTGGGGCACGCCTCGTTCCTACGGTAGGAATGAGCTTGGGGCACGCCTCGTTCCTACGGTAGGAATGAGCTTGTGGCACGTCTCGTTCCTACGGTAGGAATGAGCTTGGGGCACGCCTCGTTCCTACGGTAGGAATGAGCTTGGGGCACGCCTCGTTCCTACCGTAGGAATGAGCTTGGGGCACGCCTCGTTCCTACCGTAAGAATGAGCTTGGGGCATGCCTCGTTCCTACGGTAGGAATGAGCTTGGGGCACGCCTCGTCCCTACCGTAGGAACGAGCTTGGGGCACGCCTCGTTCCTACGGTAGGAATGAGCTTGGGGCACGCCTCGTTCCTACCGTAGGAATGAGCTTGGGGCACGCCTCGTTCCTACCGTAGGAATGAGCTTGGGAGGGATTGTTTCTATGGTAGGAATGAGCTTGGGGCACGCCTCGTTCCTACGGTAGGAATGAGCTTGGGACACGCCTCGTTCCTACGGTAGGAATGAGCTTGGGGCACGCCTCGTTTCCTAAGGTAGGAATGAGCTTGGGGCAACGCCTCGTTCCTACGGTTAGGAGGAGCTTGGGGCCGCCGCCTCCTACCGGTAGGAATGAGCTTGGGGCACGCCTCGTTCCTACCGTAGTAATGAGCTTGGGGCACGCCTCGTTCCTACCGTAGGAATGAGCTTGGGGCACGCCTCGTTCCTACGGTAGGAATGAGCTTGGGGCACGCCTCGTTCCTACCGTAGGAATGAGCTTGGGGCACGCCTCGTTCCTACGGTAGGAATGAGCTTGGCACGCCTCGTTCCTACCGTAGGAATGAGCTTGGGGCACGCCTCGTTCCTACCGTAGGAATGTTGGGGCACGCCTCGTTCCTACCGTAGGAATGAGCTTGGGGCACGCCTCGTTCCTACGGTAGGAATGAGCTTGGGGAACGCCTCGTTCCTACCGTAGGAATGAGCTTGGGGCATGCCTCGTTCCTACGGTAGGAATGAGCTTGGGGCACGCCTCGTTCCTACCGTAGGAATGAGCTTGGGGCACGCCTCGTTCCTACGGTAGGAATGAGCTTGGGGCACGCCTCGTTCCGACGGTAGGAATGAGCTTGGGGCACGCCTCGTTCCTACCGTAGGAATGAGCTTGGGGCACGCCTCGTTCCTACCGTAGGAATGAGCCTGGGGCACGCCTCGTTCCTACGGTAGGAATGAGCTTGGGGCACGCCTCGTTCCTACCGTAGGAATGAGCTTGGGGCACGCCTCGTTCCTACGGTAGGAATGAGCTTGGGGCACGCCTCGTTCCTACGGTAGGAATGAGCTTGGGGCACGCCTCGTTCCTACGGTAGGAATGAGCTTGGGGCACGCCTCGTTCCTACGGTAGGAATGAGCTTGGGGCACGCCTCGTTCCTACGGTAGGAATGAGCTTGGGGCACGCCTCGTTCCTACGGTAGGAATGAGCTTGGGGCACGCCTCCTTCCTACGGTAGGAATGAGCTTGGGGCACGCCTCGTTCCTACCGTAGTAATGAGCTTGGGGCACGCCTCGTTCCTACGGTAGGAATGAGCTTGGGGCACGCCTCGTTCCTACGGTAGGAATGAGCTTGGGGCACGCCTCGTTCCTACGGTAGGAATGAGCTTGGGGCACGCCTCGTTCCTACCGTAGGAATGAGCTTGGGGCACGCCTCGTTCCTACCGTAGGAATAAGCTTGGTTCCTACGGTAGGAATGAGCTTGGGGCACGCCTCGTTCCTACGGTAGGAATGAGCTTGGGGCACGCCTCGTTCCTACTGTAGGAATGAGTTTGGGGCACGCCTCGTTCCTACGGTAGGAATGAGCTTGGGGCACGCCTCGTTCCTACGGTAGGAATGAGCTTGGGGCACGCCTCGTTCCTACCGTAGGAATGAGCTTGGGGCACGCCTCGTTCCTACCGTAGGAATGAGCTTGGGGCACGCCTCGTTCCTACCGTAGGAATGAGCTTGGGGCATGCCTCGTTCCTATCGTAGGAATGAGCTTGGGGCACGCCTCGTTCCTACTGTAGGAATGAGCTTGGGGGCACGCCTCGTTCCTATCGTAGGAATGAGCTTGGGGCACGCCTCGTTCCTACCGTAGGAATGAGCTTGGGGGCACGCCGGGCACGCCTCGTTCCTACCGTAGGAATGAGCTTGGGGGCACGCCTCGTTCCTACGGTAGGAATGAGCTTGGGGCACGCCTCGTTCCTGCCGTAGGAATGAGCTTGGGGGCACGCCTCGTTCCTACCGTAGGAATGAGCTTGGGGCACGCCACGTTCCTGCCGTAGGAATGAGCTTGGGGGCACGCCTCGTTCCTACCGTAGGAATGAGCTTGGGGCACGCCTCGTTCCTACGGTAGGAATGAGCTTGGGGCACGCCTCGTTCCTACCGTAGGAATGAGCTTGGGGGCACGCCTTGGGGCACGCCTCGTTCCTACGGTAGGAATGAGGTTGGTTCGCCTTGTTCCTACGGTAGGAATGACTTGGGGCACGCCTCGTTCCTACGGTAGGAATGAGGTAGGTTGTTTCGCCTTGTTCCTACGGTAGGAATGACTTGGGGCACGCCTCGTTCCTACGGTAGGAATGAGGTTGGTTCGCCTTGTTCCTACGGTAGGAATGACTTGGGGCACGCCACGTTCCTACGGCAGGAATGAGATTGGTTCGCCTTGTTCCTACGGTAGGAATGACTTGGGGCACGCCTCGTTCCTACAGTAGGAATGATAGGAATGACTTGGGGCACGCCTCGTTCCTACGGTCGGAATGAGGTTGGTTCGCCTTGTTCCTACGGTAGGAATGATTTGGGGCACGCCTCGTTCCTACGGTAGGAATGAGGTTGTTCCTACGGTAGGAATGACTTGGGGCACGCCTCGTTTCTACGGTAGGAATGAGGTTGGTTCGCCTTGTTCCTACTTGGGGCACGCCTCGTTCCTACGGTAGGAATGAGGTCGGTTCGCCTTGTTCCTACGGTAGGAATGACTTGGGGCACGCCTCGTTCCTACGGTAGGAATGAGGTTGGTTCGCCTCGTTCCTACGGTAGGAATGACTTGGGGCACGCCTCGTTCCTACGGTAGGAATGAGGTTGGTTCGCCTTGTTCCTACGGTAGGAATGACTTGGGGCATGCCTCGTTCCTACGGTAGGAATGAGGTTGGTTCGCCTTGTTCCTCCGGTAGGAATGACTTGGGGCACGCCTCGTTCCTACGGTAGGAACGAGGTTGGTTCGCCTTGTTCCTACGGTAGGAATGACTTGGGGCACGCCTCGTTCCTACGGTAGGAATGAGGTTGGTTCGCCTTGTTCCTACGGTAGGAATGACTTGGGGCACGCGTCGTTCCTGCGGTAGGAATGAGGTTGGTTCGCCTTGTGCCTGCGGTAGGAATGACTTGGGGCACGCCTCGT
Organism: Symbiodinium natans; assembly: GCA_905221605.1. NCBI lineage: Eukaryota > Dinophyceae > Suessiales > Symbiodiniaceae > Symbiodinium > Symbiodinium natans. The sequence goes on along the minus strand of CAJNDS010001362.1, from coordinate 12,063 downwards.
TCCTACGGTAGGAATGAGGTTGGTTCGCCTTTTTCCTGCGGTAGGAATGATTTGGGGCACGCCTCGTTCCTTCGGTAGGAATGAGGTTGGTTCGCCTTGTTCCTACGGTAGGAATGACTTGGGGCACGCTCGATCCTACGGTTGGAATGAGGTTGGTTCGCCTTGTTCCTACGGTAGGAATGACTTGGGGCACGCCTCGTTCCTACGGTAGGAATGAGGTTGGTTCGCCTTGTTCCTACGGTAAGAATGACTTGGGGCACGCCTCGTTCCTACGGTAGGAATGAGGTTGGTGTTCGCATTGTTCCTACTTAGAAGGCTTACGTTAGTAAATGGAGGTTGGTTCGCCCTTGTTCCTACGGTAGGAATGACTTGGGGCACGCCTCGTTCCTACGGTAGGAATGAGGTTGGTTCGCCTTGTTCCTACGGTAGGAGTGACTTGGGGCACGCCTTGTTCCTACGGTACGAATGAGGTTGGTTCGCCTTGTTCCTACGGTAGGAATGACTTGGGGCACGCCTCGTTCCTACGGTAGGAATGAGGTTGGTTCGCCTTGTTCCTACGGTAGGAATGACTTGGGGCAAGCCTCGTTCCTACGGTAGGAATGACTTGGGGCACGCCTCGTTCCTACGGTAGGAATGAGGTTGGTTCGCCTTGTTCCTACGGTAGGAATGACTTGGGGCACGCCTCGTTCCTACGGTAGGAATTTGGTTCGCCTTGTTCCTACGGTAGGAATGACTTGGGGCACGCCTCGTTCCTACGGTAGGAATGAGGTTGGTTCGCCTTGTTCCTACGGTAGGAATGACTTGGGGCACGCCTCGTTACTACGGTAGGAATGAGGTTGGTTCGCCTTGTTACTACGGTAGGAATGACTTGGGGCACGCCTCGTTCCTACGGTAGGAACGAGGTTGGTTCGCCTGGTTCCTACGGTAGGAATGACTTGGGGCACGCCTCGTTCCTACGGTAGGAATGAGGTTGGTTCGCCTTGTTCCTACGGTAGGAATGAGTTGGTGCACGCCTCGTTCCTACGGTAGGAATGAGGTTGGTTCGCCTTGTTCCTACGGTAGGAATGACTTGGCGCACGCCTCGTTCCTACGGTAGGAATGAGGTTGGTTCGCCTTGTTCCTACGGTAGGAATGACTTGGGGCACGCCTCGTTCCTACGGTAGGAATGAGGTTGGTTCGCCTTGTTCCTACGGTAGGAATGATTTGGGGCACGCCTCGTTCCTACCGTAGGAATGAGGTTGGTTCGCCTTGATCCTACGGTAGGAATGACTTGGGGCACGCCTCGTTCCTACGGTAGGAATGAGGTTGAATCGCCTTGTTCCTACGGTAGGAATGACTTGGGGCACGCCTCGTTCCTACGGTAGGAATGAGGTTGGTTCGCGTTGTTCCTACAGTAGGAATGACTTGGGGCACGCCTCGTTCCTACGGTAGGAATGAGGATGGTTCGCCTTGTTCCTACGGGAGGAATGACTTGGGGCACGCCTCGTTGCTACGGTAGGAATGAGGTTGGTTCGCTTTGTTCCTACGGTAGCAATGACTTGGGGCACGCCTCGTTCCTACGGTAGGAAAGAGGTTGTTCGCCTTGTTCCTACGGTAGGAATGACTTGGGGCACGCCTCGGTTGGTTCGCCTTGTTCCTACGGTAGGAATGACTTGGGGCACGCCTTGTTCCTACGATAAGAATGAGCCTCGTTCCTGCGGTAGGAATGACTTGGGGCACGCCTCGTTCCTACGGTAGGAATGAGGTTTGTTCGCCTTGTTCCTACAGTCGTTCCTACGGTAGGAATGAGGTTGGTTCGCCTTGTTCCTAAGGTAGGAATGACTTGGGGCACGCCTCGTTCCTACGGTAGGAATGAGGTTGGTTCGCCTTGTTCCTGCGGTAGGAATGACTTGGGCACGCCTCGTTCCTACGGTAGGAATGAGGTTGGTTCGCGGTTGGTTCGCCTTGTTCCTACGGTAGGAATGACTTGGGGCACGCCTCGTTCCTACGGTAGGAATGAGGTTGGTTCGCCTTGTTCCTACGGTAGGAATGACTTGCGGCACGCCTCGTTCCTACGGTAGGAATCAGGTTGGTTCGCCTTGTTCCTACGGTAGGAATGACTTGGGGCACGCCTCGTTCCTACGGTACGAATGAGGTTGGTTCGCCTTGTTCCTACGGTAGGAATGACTTGGGGCACGCCTCGTTCCTACGGTAGGAATGAGGTTGGTTCGCCTTGTTCCTACGGTAGGAATGACTTGGGGCACGCCTCGTTCCTACGGTAGGAATGAGGTTGGTTCGCCTTGTGTTCGACGGTTAGGACAGGACTTGGGGCACGCCTCGTTCACGGTAGGAATGAGCTATGGTTCGCCTTGTTCATACATTCGGAATGAGTTGGGGCAAGCTCGTGTCATACGGAATGAGGTAGGGTCGCTGTTCTACGGCTAGAAGACTTATAGGCACGCCTCGTTCGACCGGTAGGAATGAGGGTTGGTTCGCGGTTGGTGCCTTGTTTCCTACGGTAGGAAGGACGTGGGGCCCACGGTCGTTCCTACGGTAGGAATGAGGTTGGTTCGCCTTGTTCCTACGGTAGGAATGACTTGGGGCACGCCTCGTTCCTACGGTAGGAATGAGGTTGGTTCGCCTTGTTCCTACGGAAGGAATGACTTGGGGCATGCCACGTTCCTACGGTAGGAATGAAGTTGGTTCGCCTTGTTCCTACGGTAGGAATGACTTGGGGCACTCCTCGTTCCTACGGTAGGAATGAAGTTGGTTCGCCTTGTTCCTACGGTAGGAATGACTTGGGCACGCCTCGTTCCTACGATCAACTGACTAGAGGTAAAAGGCTTTGTTGTTCGGACGGGAAGAAGCATCCCACGCCTGCCCATCTCCACCTTCGCCTTCGCTGCCGGCCGGTCCACGCCAGGATCAGCGAGGTCCCTGCACAGAAGATTGGCTGCAAGAACTTTAAACACCATACCCTGGAGACGCAAGGCTGCAAAGGGGCACGCCTCGTTCCTACGGTAGGAATGAGGTTGGTTCGCCTTGTTCACGGTAGGAATGACTTGGGGCACGCCTCGTTCCTACGGTTGGAATGAGGTTGGTTTGACCTGTTCCTACAGTAGGAATGACTTGGGGCACGCCTCGTTCCTACGGTAGGAATGAGGTTGGTTCGCCTTGTTCCTACGCTAGGAATGACTTGGGGCACGCCTCGTTCCTACGGTAGGAATGAGGTTGGTTCGCCTTGTTCCTACGCTGGGAATGACTTGGGGCACGCCTCGTTCCTACGGTAGGAATGAGGTTGGTTCGCCTTGTTCCTACGGTAGGAATGACTTGGGGGGGCACGCCTCGTTCCTACGGTAGGAATGAGGTTGGTGCGTCTTGTTCCTACGGTAGGAATGACTTGGGGCACGCCCTGTTCCTACGGTAGGAATGACTTGGGGCACGCCTCGTTCCTACGGTAGGAATGAGGTTGGTTCGCCTTGTTCCTACGGTACTACGGTAGGAATGAGGTTGGTTCGCCTTGTTCCTACGGTAGGAATGACTTGGGGCACGCCTCGTTCCTACGGTAGGAATGAGGTTGGTTCGCCTTGTTCCTACGGTAGGAATGACTTGGGGCACGCCTCGTTCCTACGGTAGGAATGAGGTTGGTTCGCCTTGTTCCTACGGTAGGAATGACTTGGGGCACGCCTCGTTCCTACTTGAAGGTTCATGGTACTTACTAACCAATTATAACTGGGCTTATAACCCTACTTATAATTGGGATAACCACTGTAAGGCCCTTTAGGGGTATTATAAGTAGGGTTATAAGTACAGTTCTAATTGGTTAGTAAGTACCATGAACCTTCAAGTACGGTAGGAATGAGGTTGATTCGCCTTGTTCCTATGGGGCACGCCTTGTTCCTACAGTAGGAATGGGGTTGGTTCGCCTTGTTCCTACGGTAGGAATGACTTGGGGCACGCCTCGTTCCTACGGTAAGGTTCGCCTTGTGCCTACGGTAGGAATGACTTGGGGCACGCCTCGTTCCTACGGTAGGAATGAGGTTGGTTCGCCTTGTTCCTACGGTAGGAATGACTTGGGGCACGCCTCGTTCCTACGGTAGGAATGAAGTTGGTTCGCCTTGTTCCTACGGTAGGAATGACTTGGGGCACGCCTCGTTCCTACGGTAGGAATGAGGTTGGTTCGCCTTGTTCCTACGGTAGGAATGACTTGGGGCACGCCTCGTTCCTACGGTCGGAATGAGGTTGGTTCGCCTTGTTCCTACGGTAGGAATGACTTGGGGCACGCCTCGATCCTACGGTAGGAATGAGGTTGGCTCGCCTTGTTCCTACGGTAGGAATGACTTGGGGCACGCCTCGTTCCTACGTAGAAAACACGCCTCGTTCCTACGGTAGGAATAGTTGGTTTCGCCTTGTCCTACGGTAGGAAATTACTTGGTCAACGCCTCGTTCCTAAAGGTAAGGAATGAGGTTGGTTCGCCCTTGTTCCTCGGTAAGGAATGCTTGTGCACGCGTGCGTTCCTGCGGTAGGAATGAGGTTGGTTCGCCTTGGTTCTGCGGTAGGGGGGGGGAATGACTTGGGGCCGCCTCGTTCCTACGGTATGAAATGAAGGGTTGGTTCGCCTTTTTCCTGCGTTAGGCAAATGATTTGGGGCACGCCTCGTTCTTCGGGGTAGGAATGAGTTGGTTCGCCTTGTTCCTACGGTAGGAAATGACTTGGGGCACGCTCGTCCTACTGTTGGAATGAGGTTGTTCGCCTTGTCCTACGGTAGGAATGACTTGGGGCCACTCACTCGTTCCTAAGCTGTAGAAAATGAGTTTGGTTCTCCTTGTTCCTACGGTCGGAATGACTGGGGGCACGCCTCCTTCCTACGGTAGGAATGAGGTTGGTTCGCCTTGTTCCTACGGTAGGAATGACTTGGGGCACGCCTCGTTCCTACGGTAGGAATGAGGTTGGTTCGCCTTGTTCCTTTGGTAGGAATGACTTGGGGCACGCCTCGTCCCTACGGTAGGAATGAGGTTGGTTCGCCTTGTTCCTACGGTAGGAATGACTTGGGGCACGCCTCGTTCCTACGGTAAGAATGAGGTTGGTTCGCCTTGTTCCTACGGTAGGAATGACTTGGGGTTCTTACGGTAGGAATGAGGTTGGTTCGCCTTGTTCCTACGGTAGCAATGACTTGGGGCACGCCTTGTTCCTACGGTAGGAATGAGGTTGGTTCGCCTTGTTCCTACGGTAGGAATGATTTGGGGCACGCCTCGTTCCTACTACGGTAGGAATGACTTGGGGCACGCCTCGTTCCTACGGTAGGAATGAGGTTGGTTCGCCTTTTGTTCCTACGGTAGGAATGACTTGGGGCACGCCTCGTTCCTACGGTAGGAATGAGGTTGGTTCGCCTTGTTCCTACGGTAGGAATGACTTGGGGCACGCCTCGTTCCAACGGTAGGAATGAGGTTGGTTCGCCTTGTTCCTACGGTAGGAATGACTTGGGGCACGCCTCGTTCCTACGGTAGGAATGAGGTTGGTTCGTCTTGTTCCTACAGTAGGAATGACTTGGGGCACGCCTCGTTCCTACGGTACGAATGAGGTTGGTTCGCCTTGTTCCTGCGGTAGGAATGACTCAGGGTACGCCTCGTTCCTATCGTAGGAACGAGGCGTGCCCTATAAGTCATTACTACCGTAGGAACAAGGCGAACCAACCTCATTCCTACCGTAGGAACGAGGCGTGCCCTATGAGTCATTCCTACCCTAGGAACAAGGCGAACCAACCTCATTCGTACCGTAGGAACGAGGCGTGCCCCAAGTCATTCCTACCGTAGGAACAAGGCGAACCAACCTCATTCCTACCGTAGGAACGAGGCGTGCCCCAAGTCATTTCTACCGTAGGAACAAGGCGAACCAACCTCATTCCTACCGTAGGAACGAGGCGTGCCCCAAGTCATTCCTACCGTAGGAACAAGGCGAACCAACTTCATTCCTACCGTAGGAACGAGGCGTGCCCCAACTCATTCCTACCGTAGGAACAAGGCGAACCAACCTCATTCCTACCGTAGGAACAAGGCGAACCAACCTCGTTCCTGCCGTAGGAACGAGGCGTGCCCCAAGTCATTCCTACCGTAGGAACAAGGCGAACCAACCTCATTCCTATCGTAGGAACGAGGCGTGCCCCAAGTCATTCGAACAAGGCGAATCAACCTCATTCCTACTGTAGGAACGAGGCGTGCCCCAAGTCATTCCTACCGTAGGAACAAGGCGAACCAACCTCATTCCTACCGTAGGAACGAGGCGTGCCCCAAGTCATACCAACCTCATTCCTACCGTAGGAACGAGGCGTGCCCCAAGTCATTCCTACCGTAGGAACAAGGCGAACCAACCTCATTCCTACCGTAGGAACGAGGCGTGCCCCAAGTCATTCCTACCGTAGGAACAAGTCATTCCTACCGTAGGAACGAGGCGTGCCCCAAGTCATTCCTACCGTAGGAACAAGGCGAACCAACCTCAGTCCTACCGTAGGAACGAGGCGTGCCCCAAGTCATTCCTACCGTAGGAACAAGGCGAACCAACCTCATTCCTACCGTAGGAACGAGGCGTGCCCCAAGTCATCCTACCGTAGGAACGAGGCGTGCCCCAAGTCATTCCTACCGTAGGAACAAGGCGAACCAACCTCATTCCTACCGTAGGAACGAGGCATGCCCCAAGTCATTCCTACCGTAGGAACAAGGCGAACCAACCTCATTCCTACCGTAGGAACGAGGCGTGCCCCAAGTCATTCCTACCGTAGGAACGAGGCGAACCAACCTCATTCCTACCGTAGGAACGAGGCGTGCCCCAAGTCATTCCTACCGTAGGAACAAGGCGAACCGACCTCATTCCTACCGTAGGAACGAGGCGTGCCCCAAGTAGGAACAAGGCGAACCAACCTCATTCCTACCGTAGAAACGAGGCGTGCCCCAAGTCATTCCTACCGTAGGAACAACCTCATTCCTACCGTAGGAACGAGGCGTGCCCCAAATCATTCCTACCGTAGGAACAAGGCGAACCAACCTCATTCCGACCGTAGGAACGAGGCGTGCCCCAAGTCATTCCTATCATTCCTACTGTAGGAACGAGGCGTGCCCCAAGTCATTCCTACCGTAGGAACAAGGCGAACCAATCTCATTCCTGCCGTAGGAACGTGGCGTGCCCCAAGTCATTCCTACCGTAGGAACAAGGCGAACCAACCTCATTCCTACCGTAGGAACGAGGCGTGCCCCAAGTCATTCCTACCGTAGGAACAAGGCGAACCAACCTCATTCCTACCGTAGGAACGAGGCGTGCCCCAAGTCATTCCTACCGTAGGAACGAGGCGAACCAACCTCATTCCTGCCGTAGGAACGAGGCGTGCCCCAAGTCATTCCTACCGTAGGAACAAGGCGAACGAACCTCATTCCTACCGTAGGAAAGGCGTGCCCCAAGTCATTCCTACCGTAAGAACAAAGCGAACCAACTTCATTCCTACCGTAGGAACGAGGCGTGCCCCAAATCATTCCTACCGTAGGAACAAGGCGAACCAACCTCATTCCTACCGTAGGAACGAGGCGTGCCCCAAGTCATTCCTACCGTAGGAACAAGGCGAACCAACCTCATTCCAACCGTAGGATCGAGCGTGCCCCAAGTCATTCCTACCGTAGGAACAAGGCGAACCAACCTCATTCCTACCGAAGGAACGAGGCGTGCCCCAAATCATTCCTACCGCAGGAAAAAGGCGAACCAACCTCATTCCTACCGTAGGAACGAGGCGTGCCCCAAGTCATTCCTACCGCAGGCACAAGGCGAACCAACCTCATTCCTACCGCAGGAACGACGCGTGCCCCAAGTCATTCCTACCGTAGGAACAAGGCGAACCAACCTCATTCCTACCGTAGGAACGAGGCGTGCCCCAAGTCATTCCTACCGTAGGAACAAGGCGAACCAACCTCATTCCTACCGTAGGAACGAAGCGTGCCCCAAGTCATTCCTACCGTAGGAACAAGGCGAACCAACCTCATTCCTACCATAGGAACGAGGCGTGCCCCAAGTCATTCCTACCGTAGGAACAAGGCGTGCCCGAAGCTCATTCCTACCGAAGGAACAAGGCGAACCAACCTCATTCCTACCGTAGGAACGAGGCGTGCCCCAAGTCATTCCTACCGTAGGAACAAGGCGAGCCAACCTCATTCCTACCGTAGGATCGAGGCGTGCCCCAAGTCATTCCTACCGTAGGAACAAGGCGAACCAACCTCATTCCGACCGTAGGAACGAGGCGTGCCCCAAGTCATTCCTACCGTAGGAACAAGGCGAACCAACCTCATTCCTACCGTAGGAACGAGGCGTGCCCCAAGTCATTCCTACCGTAGGAACAAGGCGAACCAACCTCATTCCTACCGTAGGAATGAGGCGTGCCCCAAGTCATTCCTACCGTAGGAACAAGAGGAACCAACCTCATTCCTACCGTAGCAACGAGGCGTGCCCCAAGTCATTCCTACTGTAGGAACAAGGCGAACCAACCTCATTCCTACCGTAGGAACGAGGCGTGCCTCAAGTCATTCCTACCGTAGGAAGAAGGCGAACCAACCTCATTCCTACCGTAGGAACGAGGCGTGCCCCAAGTCATTCCTAGCCTAGGAACAAGGCGAACCAACCTCATTCCTACCGTAGGAACGAGGCTTGCCCCAAGTCATTCCTACCGTAGGAACAAGGCGAACCAACCTCAATTCCTACCGTAGGAACGAGGCGTGCCCCAAGTCATTCCTACCGTAGGAACAAGGCGAACCAACCTCATTCTACCGTCTGGAACGAGGGCGTGCCCCATTGTCATGCGACCAAGGCGAACCAACCTCATTCCTACTGTAGGAACGAGGCGTGCCCCAAGTCATTCCTACCGTAGGAACAAGGCGAACCAACATCATTCCTACCGTAGGAACGAGGCGTGCCCCAAGTCATTCCTACCGTAGGAACAAGGCGAACCAACATTCCTACCGTAGGAACGAGGCGTGCCCCAAGTCATTCCTACCGTAGGAACAAGGCGAACCAACCTCATTCCTACCGTAGGAACGAGGCGTGCCCCAAGTCATTCCTACCGTAGGAACAAGGCGAACCAACCTCATTCCTACCGTAGGAGCGAGGCGTGCCCCAAGTCATTCCTACCGTAGGAACAAGGCGAACCAACCTCATTCCTACCATCGGAACGAGGCGTGCCCCAAGTCATTCCTACCGTAGGAACAAGGTGAACCAACCTCATTCCTACCGTAGGAACGAGGCGTGCCCCAAGTCATTCCTACCGTAGGAACAAGGCGAACCAACCTCATTCCTACCGTAGGAACGAGGCGTGCCCCAAGTCATACCAACCTCATTCCTACCGTAGGAACGAGGCGTGCCCCAAGTCATTCCTACCGTAGGAACAAGGCGAACCAACCTCATTCCTACCGTAGGAACGAGGCGTGCCCCAAGTCATTCCTACCGTAGGAACAAGTCATTCCTACCGTAGGAACGAGGCGTGCCCCAAGTCATTCCTACCGTAGGAACAAGGCGAACCAACCTCAGTCCTACCGTAGGAACGAGGCGTGCCCCAAGTCATTCCTACCGTAGGAACAAGGCGAACCAACCTCATTCCTACCGTAGGAACGAAGTCATTCCTACCGTAGGAACAAGGCGAACCAACCTCATTTCTACCGTAGGAACGAGGCGTGCCCCAAGTCATTCCTACCGTAGGAACAAGGCGAACCAACCTCATTCCTACCGTAGGAACGAGGCGTGCCCCAAGTCATTCCTACCGTAGGAACAAGGCGAACCAACCTCATTCCTACCGTAGGAACGAGGCGTGCCCCAAGTCATTCCTAACGTAGGAACAAGGCGAACCAACCTCATTCCTACCGTAGGAACGAGGCGTGCCCCAAGTCATTCCTACCAAGGCGAACCAACCTCATTCCTACCGTAGGAACGAGGCGTGCCCCAGGTCATTCCTACCGTAGGAACAAGGCGAACCAACCTCATTCCTACCGTAGGAACGAGGCGTGCCCCAAGTCATTCCTACCGTAGGAACAAGACGAACCAACCTCATTCCTACCGTAGGAACGAGGCGTGCCCCAAGTCATTCCTACCGTAGGAACAAGGCGAACCAACCTCATTCCTACCGTAGGAATGAGGCGTGCCCCAAGTCATTCCTACCGTAGGAACAAGGCGAACCAACCTCATTCCTACCGTAGGAACGAGGCGTGCCCCCAAGTCATTCCTACCGTAGGAACGAGGCGTGCCCCAAGTCATTCCTACCGTAGGAACAAGGCGAACCAACCTCATTCCTACCGTAGGAACGAGGCGTGCCCCAAGTCATTCCTACCGTAGAAACAAGGCGAACCAACCTCATTCCTACCGTAGGAACGAGGCGTGCCCCAAGTCATTCCTACCGTAGGAACAAAACCTCATTCCTACCGTAGGAACGAGGCGTGCCCCAAGTCATTCCTACCGCAGGAACAAGGCGAACCAACCTCATTCCTACCGTAGGAAGGAGGCGTGCCCCAAGTCATTCCTACCGTAGGAACAAGGCGAACCAACCTCATTCCTACCGTAGGAACGAGGCGTGCCCCAAGTCATACCAACCTCATTCCTACCGTAGGAACGAGGCGTGCCCCAAGTCATTCCTACCGTAGGAACAAGGCGAACCAACCTCATTCCTACCGTAGGAACGAGGCGTGCCCCAAGTCATTCCTGCCGTAGGAACAAGGCGAACCAACCTCATTCCTACCGTAGGAACGAGGCGTGCCCCAAGTCATTCCTGCCGTAGGAACAAGGCGAACCAACCTCGGAACGAGGCGTGCCCCAAGTCATTCCTACCGTAGGAACAAGGCGAACCAACCTCATTCCTACCCTAGAACGAGGCGTGCCCCAAGTCATTCCTACCGTAGGAACAAGGCGAACCAACCTCATTCCTACCGTAGGGGTGAGGCGTGCCCCAAGTCATTGCTACCGTAGGAACAAGGCGAACCAACCTCATTCCTACCGTAGGAAGCGTGCCCCAAGTCATTCCTACCGTAGGAACAAGGCGAACCAATCTCATTCCTACCGTAGGAACGAGGCGTGCCCCAAGTCATTCCTACCGTAGGAACAAGGCGAACCAACTTCATTCCTACCGTAGGAACGAGGCGTGCCCCAACTCATTCCTACCGTAGGAACAAGGCGAACCAACCTCATTCCTACCGTAGGAACAAGGCGAACCAACCTCGTTCCTGCCGTAGGAACGAGGCGTGCCCCAAGTCATTCCTACCGTAGGAACAAGGCGAACCAACCTCATTCCTATCGTAGGAACGAGGCGTGCCCCAAGTCATTCGAACAAGGCGAATCAACCTCATTCCTACTGTAGGAACGAGGCGTGCCCCAAGTCATTCCTACCGTAGGAACAAGGCGAACCAACCTCATTCCTACCGTAGGAACGAGGCGTGCCCCAAGTCATTCCTACCGTAGGAACAAGGCGAACCAACCTCATTCCTACCGTAGGAACGAGGCGTGCCCCAAGTCATTCCTACTGTAGGAACAAGGCGAACCAACGAGGCGTGCCCCAAGTCATTCCTACCGTAGGAACAAGGCGAACCAACCTCATTCCTATCGTAGGAACGAGGCGTGCCCCAAGTCATTCCTACCGTATCATTCCTACTGTAGGAACGAGGCGTGCCCCACGTCATTCCTACCGTAGGAACAAGGCGAACCAACCTCATTCCTACCGTAGGAACGAGGCGTGCCCCAAGTCATTCCTACCGTAGGAACAAGGCGAACCAATCTCATTCCTGCCGTATGGACGAGGCCGGCCCCAAGTCATTCCTACCGTAGGAACAAGGCGAACCAACCTCATTCCTACCGTAGGAACGAGGCGTGCCCCAAGTCATTCCTACCGTAGGAATAAGGCGAACCAACCTCACTCCTACCGTAGGAACGAGGCATGCCCCAAGTCATTCCTACCGTAGGAACAAGGCGAACCAACCTCATTCCTACCGTAGGAACGAGGCGTGCCCCAAGTCATTCCTACCGTAGGATCAAGGCGAACCAACCTCATTCCTACCGTAGGAACGAGGCGTGCCCCA
>CAJNDS010001361.1:0-21450 GCA_905221605.1 Symbiodinium natans | reverse complement strand
CCCCCCCCCCCCCCCCCCCCCCCCCCGCGAGCTAGTCATCATGTTTAGGGCTTTAGGCTTTAGAGTTTAGGGTTTAGGGCTTTAGGGCTTTAGGGCTTTAGGGCTTTAGGGCTTTAGGGCTTTAGGGCTTTAGGGCTTTAGGGCTTTAGGGCTTTAGGGCTTTAGGGCTTTAGGGTTTCTGGCGAGCCGCTGCTGAGGCAGTGAATGACGCAGCTCTGGTTCTAATGTAGCAGGTTCTGGGAGCTGTGGAGAAGACGTCCTGCTTCGGAGAGAACCTCCCAAAACCCTAAAACCATGAACCCTACAACCCTCAAACCCGAAACCCCTAAACCCTAAATCCTGCGAAAGTTGGGGCCCGAGATGGTTGTATGTTGGGGTTCCGAGATCTAAGTCGAAGCCTAGGAGACTTTTGGGGTGTGGGGTTCAGCGACTCAGTCTTTAGGGAGTTTAGGGTTTAGGTAGTTTAGGGGTTTACAGTTTAGAGAGTTCAGGGTTTAGGGAGTTGTTAGGGTTTAGGGAGTTTTTACGGTTTAGGGAGTTTGTAGGGTTTAGGGAGTTTAGGAAGTTTAGGATTTTAGCCTGTTAAGGGTTTAGGAGTTTAGGGGTTTGGGGTGTATAGGGATTCACTGAAGGTTTTGGATCCGAGGGTGGGCCGTGTGTTATGAAAGACGTGAGTGCAATCAGGGTGTAGGGTTTAGAGTTCACATCCAACCCCAAACCCTGAACCCGAAACCCTGAAGACCCAAAACCCTCAACCCTGAAACCCTCAAACACTAAACCCTAAAGCCTCAACCCTGAAACTCTGAACCCTCAACCCTGAAACCCGAAACCCTGCACCCCAAACCCTAAACCCTGAAACTCAGAAGGTACAAGGAAGTCCGTGCCACCATCAAGGAGACTGGGCTCGCGACCGCCAGGGCCCAGGTCTTGGGCTTTTTTGGGCTTTTTAGGGTTTAGGGTTTAGGGTTCAGGGTTTCGCCCTAAACCCTAAAACCCAAACCCCAAAGCCCGAAATTCGCTTAAACGCCCGGTTCAGATTCGGAGAAACTCGGGAAGCTCCCAGTCGGTGGTTCGGGATTGAGGGTTTAGGGTTTAGGGTTCAGGGTTCGGGTTCAGGGTTTTAGGGTTCGGGGTTCGGGGTTTAGGAGTATATATCCAGGTTTGCTGGGACTCACCCATGGTGCGCTTGCGAAACAAGAACCCAAAGCCTGAAGCCCTAAACATCTGCAAGTTGCAATCTCTATGAATCCCTATACCAAAAGCCAGAAGCCCCCAAACCCTAAGCCCGAAATAGCTGCAAGTTGCAACCTGAATCCCAGACACTTTCGGATCTGAGCACCCTAAGCCTGCGGCAGCTGAAGCATCCTTGATTCACCCTAAACCCTAAACCCTAAACCCTAAACCCTAAACCCTAAACCCTAAACCCTAAGCCTGCGGCAGCTGAAGCGTCCTTGATTCAGGTCTGCCAGGAGGCACGCTGCCCCAACGCCGGAGAGCTCCTAGCCTTATCTACGAGGGTGTTGGGCCCTTACGGGGTATTTTCATAAACAGATAAACCCTAAATCCTATTAAAAAACAAAAAATAAACCCTAAGCCCTATATAAACCCTAAACCCTATACAAACCCTAAACCCTAAGATTCGTAGGGTTTAGGGTGCAGCTAAGCAGGCCCTTGGGAGATGTTGTAGCTTTTTGATGTGGTTTCAGGGGATCCTGTTTGAGAAGTTCTAACACACACTGTGGCTGTCGCGATTTTGGGGCTTCAGTTGGGGTTGAGAAGTGCAACCCTACTGGCTCTAAACCCTAAACCTTAGACCCTAGCGCTAAACCCTACACCCCAAACGTCCGGTCAAGCGCGCACGTTTTAAGGGCGATGTTGTCCTGGGGGGGGAGGGCGGCTTGAGATTTGGCCCTTAAATCTTCTCAGCCTGAATAAAGCCCCAGCCCTCAACCCTAGGGTTCAGGGTTTGCTCGTGGCCCAGAGGCTGGTTTAGGGTTTAGGGTTTAGGGTTTAGGGTTTAGGGTTTAGGGTTTAGGGTTTAGGGTTTAGGGTTTAGGGCTTAGAAGATGCTGGGAGGCTGAACCCTAAACCTCCGACCCTGACCACATAGCCCTAAAACTCTACGAAGGAGCTTCGTGTACAGGGCTTGGAGCCCCCCCCCCCCCCCCCTCAACTGGGATTGTCGCCCAAATCCGCCCTCTGTAGGCAAAAACCCGCCTGTTGGCGGCTTAAGAGTTGAACAAACAACTGCAATGTAACTTCGGAATCACCTGTAGCAAGTAAACCCGAAACCCCTGAACCCCTAAACCCTACTTGGGGGTAGAAGTGCCCATGAACCTCCAAGTTTTGATCCGCCCAGGTGCTGGTCTGGAGGTACAGCCACTGCCTGGGCCTCCTACCAGGGGGGGGGGGGTGTCGGAATAATTACTACTATTATTCCCTTATGGTCCGTTTTAAATTGTCATGATACTATCATAGCCTCCCCCAAAAACCCTCTTCTCATTCTTCAGGCCCCTACTACGAGATTTCTCCCCCGCGACCTCAAGATGAATGCCTGTTGTCGGCTCTACCCTTTGTCTCTTCAGGGGTAGGGTTTTGAGTTGTTTCTACTTTTTCTAGGGACCCCTTAGTCCCCCACATCATCCTTACAAAGGCATGGAATTGTTTTTCTTCATAGGGCGCCCCCCCAAACCTACCCCAGATTTTTGGCGGGTACACAGACCTGCAGGCCTCACCTGCCTTTGCATTGCAACGTATAGCCTGTAGTGAATCTTGCTCGTCCGGAGCTCACTCATCCCTAAACCACAAAAACCCTAAACCTTAAACCCTATGGCTTCCAAAAGGGCCCATATGCGCCCTAAGCCCTAAGGAGAAAAACCTAAACCCTAAACGCGAAAGTATTTGGACCTTCAAGGCACCCAGAGGCTTAAAGCACCCTGAACCCTTGTAACCCTAAACCCTAAACCCTAAACCCTAAACCCTTTCGGTTGGGGCCTGTCCTGCTCTGAGTACCTCAGAAGCCCGAGACATGGGTGTTTACGAAATAAGGGAGACACCAAAATAAGCAGGATTCCCTTATCATAAGGACCGGTTTAGGGTTTAGGGTTTAGGGTGGTACCCCTAATTTCGGGAAAAAAACTCCACATAAGCCCCAAGCCTTCAGAAGCCCTGAACTGCGTTTTTCGCCTACAGCGGTCTTCAGGGTTGTGGGGTTCGGGGTCTAGAGGCTTCGTGATGTGAGCTTGTTTGGGTCTTGTTGTTCTAAACCCCGATGAGCTCCAACCCCTCAGCCCTTAACCTATCTTCACCTAAGCCCTCCTGGATCCCCACGAGTCTCTGCGCACCTTAAAGCCCAGAAAAACCTGGGCCCCCAATCCCCTAAACCCTCATCCCCAAGCCCGGAAGCCCCACCCGAAACCCCCAAACCTAAACCCCAAACCCTAAGGTGATGACGCCCTAAACCCTAAACCCTAAACCCAAAACCCTAAACCCTAAACCCTAAACCCTAAACCCCAAACCCGAAACCCGAAACCCGAAACCCTAAACCCTAAACCCTAAACCCTGACCCCAAAAACCCTAAACCCCCAAGCCCTAAGTCGCAGCAAGGTGATGATCATGGGAGATACCTGCACGCGCGGCTGCCGCTTCTGCTCGGTGGCCGGATCCCTGGGAGTTCCAGGGTCAGGGTTTAGGGTTTCGGGTTTAGGGTTTAGGGTTAAGGGTTTAGGGTTTTGGGTTTTAGGGTTTAGGGTCTAGGGTTTAGGGTTTAGGGGTTCTGGGACTGTCAACTCACTGGTTCCTTGGCAAAGGTTTGGCGGAACTAAGTACCCCTGTGCAATCCCGCAGAAGGCTTCATATGGACAGTTCTCAAAATTCTGCCCCCTAAACCCTAAACCCTAAACCCTAAACCCTAAACCCTAAACCCTAAACCCTAAACCCTAAACCAGAGGGGCCGCCTGATTATAAGGACCCCCAAAAGCGTGTTAGAGATATATAGGGGGGATGTAAGGGCTTACTCCTGCGTTCCCGACGAAGAACCCGCAAGACCAACAAGTCCTTCGATTTCAAGTCGGTTCAGGGTTTAGGGTTTAGGGGTTAGGGGTTAGGGTTTAGGGTTTGGGGTTTGGGGTTTGGGGTTTGGGGTTCGGGGTTCGGGGTTTGGGGTTTGGGGTTTGGGGTTTAGGGTCTAGGGCTTAATGTGGGACCTGCTTTAATGTGGGGGGCCCCCCCCCCCCCCCCCCCCCACCCCCCCTGAACAGTCGGGGCGTGGATTGGGTCCTGAATAAAGGGCTCCGGTGGTTTATATGATTTTAATAGGGAGGAGTTTAGATAGATTTAAAAGGAATCCATATGAATCTAAACGGGATGAGCTTATATATGACTCGAAATTAATTAGTAGTAGTAGTAGTAGTAGTAGTAGTAGTAGTAGTAGTAGTAGTAGTAGTAGTAGTAGTAGTAGTAGTAGTAGTAGTAGTAGTAGTAGTAGTGTAGTAGTAGTAGTAGTAGTAGTAGTAGTAGTAGTAGTAGTAGTAGTAGTAGTAGTAGTAGTAGTAGTAGTAGTAGTAGTAGTAGTAGTAGTAGTAGGTAGTAGTAGTAGTAGTAGTAGTAGTAGTAGTAGTAGTAGTAGTAGTAGTAGTAGTAGTAGTATAGTAGTAGTAGTAGTAGTAGTAGTAGTAGTAGTAGTAGTAGTAGTAGTAGTAGTAGTAGTAGTAGTAGTAGTAGTAGTAGTAGTAGTAGTAGTCGTAGAGAGCCCTGCCCTTAGATGCCTTTACTAAGCTCATCCCTTCCTTCGCCTGCCATCCTCAGAGCTTTTCTGTGCTTCCAGCAGCCCCTCGCATTCCCGCCTGAGCTCCTGCCTGAGTTCGGCTCAGCCATGACCCTTTGGCTGCACTCAGAAGGGGGGGGGGGGGTCGTTCAGTGCGAGTTGAGGTTGGCAAGTCTCAGAACATGTGGCCCTGTAGCCCCAACCGACTTAGAGCCCAGATCAAGTAGCAGCCTGAGCCCCTAAACCTTAAACCTTAAACCCTAAACCCTAAACCCTAAACCCTAAACCCTAAACCCTAATTAAACCCTAATTAAACCCTAAACCTAGTGGCTTTGCATCTCAGGAAGACTCAGACGAAGATGGCCGTCTTCCTGAGCTTTGCCCTCCTCAGTGGGCTCAGCTTGGCCAGCTGCTGGGCTGCATTTAGCTTCAGTGAGGGCTTGCATTTAGGCACTGAGACAGGAGTGAGTGCTTGCATCTAGGACTCAGACAGAGCTTGAGCATGAGGAACTTGTTTTTCTTCAGAGCACTTTTGGTTCTCAGCATCCCCAGCAGCAAGCCTCTGAGCAAGTACATTCTGAGCCATGTCCTTCCCTCCAGT
This sequence comes from Symbiodinium natans, assembly GCA_905221605.1. Taxonomy (NCBI): domain Eukaryota; class Dinophyceae; order Suessiales; family Symbiodiniaceae; genus Symbiodinium; species Symbiodinium natans. The sequence continues at coordinate 16,084 of CAJNDS010001361.1, read as the reverse complement.
GAAGTCTCAGGGTGCTCCTCCTAAGGCAGTAGGGCCTTATCACGGAGCCCCTCAGGGATTCACTCAGGGCAACCCTGTGCTGCCTCAGAGTTTCGTGCCTCAGCCAATTCCTCCGCCACCTTTCACGAGGCTTTTTCGTTCCACAGTGAGGGTTCCTGAGCAGACCCTTCAGTATGACCGTCCTCACTCGTATGAGGCTGAGCCGTCCTTTGAGTGCCCAGGCTGTCTGAGGCAGAACAAGGGCACTAAGATCTACCTGACTCGCATCCTCTTTCAGACCCGGTGCATCTATTGCCACTCCTCATGGCCTGCCTCAGCCATCCTTCAGTGGCACCAGCAGGTGATGCCTCTGATTGAGGACCTGCCCTGGGGAAGGCACTTAGACATCCGCTTCAGGGTCTTCGCTCAGGAGAAGCCAGGCCCACTGAGAGGGTTGGATGTCAGCTTTGGCCCAGCTCCCTCCTCAGGTGGGGCTCCTGAGGCTGCTCCTAAGGCACCACCTCCGCCACTGCCTGAGGATGAGGATGAGGAAATCTCAGCAGAGGTGGTTCACAAGTGGCTGAGGACGACCGACTCCAGCCTGAGTGCCTGCACCTTCCGCCTGAGGGGTCATGGCTACTCTGAGAACACCCTGAGGGGCAGTATCGCGAAGATCAGGGACCTGAGTGGGGAGGCTCAGGAGATGGTTAAGGACCTCAAGGACCAGCTGAGGGACATCGAGGCCCTCATCGCTGAGCTGGACGACTTTCAGGAGGATCACCTTGAGGAAGCCTTAGACCTGGCTCAGCAGGTCCAGGATAGGCTGGATGCCAGGGCCGCTCAGGCAGCTGAGCCAGCTCCTGAGCCCAAGGCCTCGCCTCAGCACACGCCCCTTCCTGAGACGAGCAACCTGAGTGCTGCCGAGCAGGAGCAGCTGAGGGCACTCCTTCAGAAGATGAACCAGAACCAGCCCTCAGCATCGTCCTCAGGCTTGCCTGAGACTTCCTCCACCCAAAGCTGGCTTGCACATCAGTGAAAGCTGCCTGAGTCAGCACTGAGTGTCTGCTGAGGGAGACTGAGTTTTTGCATTGTCTCCTGAGAGAGACCGGTTTTTGAGCAGGCCTGAGCGAAAAGGAGTGCCTCAGTGAAGCCATAATTAATGAATTCAGTGGGTTTCAGCATTCCTTGAATTCTGCATGTTCTCGCATCTCAGGTCCAGTCACCTCAGAGCTGTCGGTTCTGGTGACTCAGCTCAAGGACTGGGGTTTTGACGCCTCAGTCTGGGTTGCTCAGCTGCATTCTGGGGTTTAATCAAGGGTTTAGGGTTAAGTGCACCCTGCAGGGTTTGCGAAACCTCAGCAAACCCTGAAGAACAAGCTCCCTCAGCCGTGCTCAGGCTCAGATCTTCGTCCCGAGCTTCGTCTTGGGGGTCGCCTTCAAGACTTACAAGTTCATGAGTGACGTCCTGTGGTACCTGAAAGCTCAGGACACATGTCTCAGTTCAGATCTGAAGCGAGCACCCTGAGCCTCCATGCAAGCCCAAAAACCTTAATCCTAATTAGACCCTAAGCCCTAATTAAGCCCCAGACCCTCTCCCGAAACCTTGATTAACCCTAAGCCCTAATGAAACCCTAAACCCTAAACCCTCGAGGAGGAATGGCTGAGTGCTATCTCAGACAGGGTCTCCCACATTGAGCGCCGAGACTCAGGCAGCACCTAAGGCAAACCCACAAACCCAGAATTCCCTAAGCCCTTAAACCCCTAAAGCCCTGAGCCCTTAAACGCCTTAGGTTGGTCTTAGTTTATCCGTCAATTAACACAACTCCTAGGGGTTTAGGGTTTAGGGTTAGTAGTTTAGGGGTTTAGGGGTTTAGGGGTTTAGGGGTTTCGGGGTTTAGGGGTTTAGGGGTTTAGGGGTTTAGGGGTTTAGGGGTTTAGGGGTTTAGGGGTTTAGGGGTTTAGGGGTTTAGGGGTTTAGGGGTTTAGGGGTTTAGGGGTTTACTATTCTTGGCAATCTGAGGCCAAGATCATTCCTCAGGAGATTCCTGGGATGCCCTGAGGCACCTCAGCCAGGTCTTCTACGAGTTCGACCCTGAGGCTGAGCATGAGGAAACTCCTCAGTAAGCCAACCCTCAGACCAACGAAACCCTACAACCTAAACCCTAAACCCTAAACCCTAATGAAACCCTAAAACCCTAAACCCTAAACGCTAAACCCTAAACCCTAAACCTTAAACCCTAAACCCTAATTAAACCCTAAACCCTAAACCCTAAACCCTAAACCCTAAACCCTAAACCCTAATTAATTATGCCCTAGACCCTAATTAAACTCTAAGCCCTAATTAACCTCCGAAAGCAATTCTCAGGCAGGTGGTGCTCAGATCCTGAAGGACATGTTCCTGAGGGTTCGCACTTCCTTAGGGAAGCAGACTGCTTGGGAACCTGAGGCCACCCTGTTGCACTAAGTTCTAGTTTTGCTGAGGTTTTGATAACCCTAATTAATTAAAACCCAAACCTTGCTCAGCTTAGGCTTTTCGAGCTGAGTGGGATGTGCTCCTCAGCACGGCCATCCTCAGTGTGAAATCAGAAGTCTTCTATTGGAGATTCCTGAGAGTGCCGCAGCAGAACTGAGGCATTTCTGAGTCAGTCCAGTAATTAACTAAGCAAAACCCCTGAACTCAGGCACTCGATGGATGCACTGAGTCCACGCCCGAGCACGAGAAGGTGCTGAGCAACCTGTTGAGGCCTGAGGTTGCTCAGCTCTACTTCTCAGCAGCAGCCTGGACTGTTAGGGTTTGGGGTTTAGGGTTTGTTTAGGGTTTAATTAGGGTTTAGGGTTTAATTAGGGTTTAGGGTTTAGGGTTTCATTAATTAGGGTTTAGGGTTTAGGGTTGAGGGTTTAGGGTTTAGGGTTTAGGGTTTGGGTTTAGGGTCTTGGGTTTTTGGCATCTAGGGCACCCATTCAGACCAGGATGTCTGCCTTAGCATCCTGGTCCTCAGCACGACACCTCTATCACCAGACTGAGAGCCGCCTGAGGTCCCTTCACGAAAAAGTTGCTAAGACAGGCACTTAGTCAGTAGCTTTGGGGTTTAATAAGGGTTGAGGGTTTAGGTTTAGGGGGTTCTTAGCTTTAGGCCAAAATTAATAATCACCTTGAACTAAGGCTCAGTGCCTCGAGGTGAGCTTCGCAGGCCTCAGCAGGATGCCTGAGGCTCCGGGCCAGCTGCCTGAGTGGAACACTGAGGCAGAAGCCACTAAGCTTCAAGATTTGGGACCCTAAACCCTAAAGAAACCCTAAACCCTAATTAAGCCCTAATTAATTAAACCCCAAACCCTAAACCCTAAACCCTCAACCCTAAACCCTAAACCCTAATTAAACCCTAGACCCTAAAGCCTAAACCCTAAACCCTAAACCCTAAACCCTAAACCCTAAACCCTAAACCCTAAACCCTAAACCCTAAACCCTAAACCCTAAACCCTAAACCCTGTCGTCGTCGTAGTAGTAATTGCTTACACCCTAAACCCTAATGAAACCTAAACCCTAAACCCTAAACCCTAATTAATTAAACCCTAGACCGTGCCCTAAGCTTTAAAGGCAAACAGCCGGGATTCCGAAATCGGGGCTCCGGGCCGGGGCCTTGACATTAAAGAGGGTCCCGAATCAGTCCCATTATTCCGGGTCCAAGGGGGGCCCTGGACCACCCCCTTGCCGGATTGAGGGGGACCAATTTTTCAAAAGGTTTCCTTAAAGGAAAATATTGGTTTCGGGCCGGTCGGAATTCCGGAAATCGGCCTTTGAAATCCTGAGGCCCGGCTTTAAAATCAAAAGGCCCGCCTTTAAAGGCAAACAGCCGGGATTCCGAAATCGGGGCTCCGGGCCGGGGCCTTGACATTAAAGAGGGTCCCGAATCAGTCCCATTATTCCGGGTCCAAGGGGGGCCCTGGACCACCCCCTTGCCGGATTGAGGGGGACCAATTTTTCAAAAGGTTTCCTTAAAGGAAAATATTGGTTTCGGGCCGGTCGGAATTCCGGAAATCGGCCTTTGAAATCCTGAGGCCCGGCTTTAAAATCAAAAGGCTCGCCTTTAAAGGCAAACAGCCGGGATTCCGAAATCGGGGCTCCGGGCCGGGGCCTTGACATTAAAGAGGGTCCCGAATCAGTCCCATTATTGGGGGGCCATCTGCGACACGATCTCCTAAGAAAAAAAACCCTAATCTCTAAAGGAAACCCAAAGTAATTAAGGCCTTCATCTTGCCTGAGCACAGGCCTTCCAAGTAAGAGCAAGAGGGGGTGGGCCACCCTCAGAAACAACCGCCAAGACACCTGAGAAGCCACAGCAGGGCAGCCCGGCTTCTCAGCAGACCGCGAGCCCAGCTTCTCAGCAGATCGTGAGCACTCCTCAGTCCACAGCACGAAAAGTTCTGCAGTATGGCCTCACGAAGTTCTTCGGAACACCTGAGCAGAAGGCATCTGCTCAGCCTCTCGAGCTGCAGTCGACAGGTTACCAGAGGAGCCACAAGAGCAGGGCTCAGCTCGAGTTCGAAGCATCTAAGCTGGCCTTTGAAGCTCTTGTGGCTGAGAAGGAGGCTGAGGAGAATGAAGACCGGGCTCATGAGATAGCCAAGCGGAGACGACTGACTCAGGGGAAGAGATTCACAAGAGTCGCTTCTGAGTCCACCAAGAGGAAGCCTCAGAACGGTCGAACCGAGCTGACAGCCAATCGAAAGAAGCTGATTGCTGACGACTTGTGTCAGTCCAAGTCTCAGTTTAGCACTCAGAGGAAGTTCTGGGTCGCCATGACGGAAAAGCATGGCCTGAGTAAGAGACAGCTCCGCAGGATCCTGAACCAAAGCGAGATGTATGCTGCCATCAGCAAGACGCCTCTTCTGAGACGCAACCTGAGGAACAAGAGACGAGTGAGAATTTCGGGGGCTGGCCGGAAGCAGCCTTACCCGGACATCGTTCAGACAGTTTCTCAGTGGCTGGCTATTGAGCGAGCCTGTGGCCACACCATCAGCCAGCTGGACTTCTTTCAGGAGTTCTTGTTTCAGCTGAGGCTCTCGGCCACTAAGTCTCGTCTTCGGGCAGAGGAGCCGGGCCTCAGCAACCTGAAGGTGGCTGAGTTGAAGCAGGATGCTGACGAGAAAGAGGGCAGGGCTGAGAAGCTTAGCAAAAGCAAAACCTACCAAAAAAGCTTCACTAAGAGACTCCTCAGGTGGAGCAAGGCTAAGTTCGCCACCTCAGAGGTCGTGAGCAACATCAGCAGCCTGGAGTCTCAGGTCAGGTGTAAGCTCACCTGGCAGGAGTTCGACTGGTGCCTTTGGCTGGCCAGCCTGAGCTCCGTTGCTGAGCTCTCTGCTGAGAAGAGGGTTTCCGACCCTGAGGACTTCGTGAAGCACAGGAGTCACTTAGCCATCGGCTTCTCTGATCAGGTGCCGCTGTGGGCTAAGGCCACAGGCCGAAAGGCCGTCTTCTCTGAGGAGGAGCTCCACTCACCTGAGACAATTCAAGACTTTTCTGAGATCAGGGAAGCCATTCAGGATGCCATGAGGACTGACTCAGATGCAACCTTTCAAGTGGTTCCCATCAGCAGCACAGGTGACAGCACTCCCGGAGTAAAGAAAGCCCTCAGCTTCGGCTCAGAAGGGTCAGGCACAGTCAGAAGGGCCCTGAGCTTCAGCAGCCTTAGCCCAGAGAAACCTCTGCAGACCGAGGACAAAGCTGAGGAGGAGCAGCAGCAGATGTTCAGGCACAGTCAGAAAGGCCCTGAGCATCAGCAGCCTCAGAAGAAACAGAAGAAGGCATTGCCTAAGGCCGGAGCTAAGACCACCTTAGGCTTCTCAGCCGACGAAAGATTCAGAATTACCTACGAGGCTCGTCAGGTGCTTCTTCAGGTTCTGGATGAGCCCAGCAAGCCAGTCGTCGGCTTAGTGGGCAAGGGGCTGCTGGTGGTGCCCGGCCAGTGGGCTCGCCTCAGCAACATCTCTCAGGACGGCAAGTGGATCCGGACTGAGAGGTTCAGGGTCGGTGCTAAGGAGAAGGTTCACTCAGCTGGTGCCTCAGTCGGCAAGATCTTGCTCAGCTATCGAAAGCTCAGGCAGGCTCACCCTGAGCTGGTCGCTAAGCTGGACATCATGAGCCAGCCAGCTGCGAACGTCGACTCCGTGATCCTGAGCTGGGTCATTGAGGGCCAGGCCACTGAGTACCCTTGCTCAGTCTGGCAGAGGGACTGCTTCAGCTCCGTGTTCTCAGACACGGCTGCTGAGTCGATGGCCTTAGCCCAGCAGATCAGCTGCTTAGTTGCTGCGAAGTGCACGTCTAAGCTCCAGATCACGGACTCAGACTTCGCCAAGGAGTTCAAGGGTGCCGTGAGGCACAAGCTGTCCTCCCTGAGAACAGAGTTTCAGGAGCAGCAAAAGTTCTCAGGGAAGTCTGAGGTGTGGCGAGTGGGTGCCCTTGAGATCGTCACCTCAGTGGTCTGGGCTGAGGAGCAGCTGAGGCAGAAGAACGAAGAGCACTCCTGGGTCGTGAGGGCAGCCGTCAGGAATGGCCTTCTGGCCTATCGGCCTAACCCTCAGACTGGGAGGCTTGAGGTGGTCTCCGAGCAGCCCTGGGCTAAGGAGCTCGACCTCAGGATGGGCAGTCGTCGCTTCCCAGCCAGCTGGCTCTCAGAGAGGCTTAAGTGGCTGGACGACGCAGGCAAACCCATCCAGGCTGACTGGTCTCTGAGCGACTCAGCTAAGCAGATCTCCGACCTTATCAGGTGGGACTACTTCAACCCTGAGGAAGACCTTGAACAGGAGCCTGAGGAAGGAGGCTTTGACTTAGACGGTGAGCTCGCAGAGGATCTGGACCTGAGTCTGCAGAACAGCCTTTCCCTCAGGCTGCATCCAAAGCTCCGCCGTGCAGCAGCTCGCAGAGCTCTTGAGGAGGGCTATGCTGACAGAGTCAAGGAGATCAGGAAAAAAGCAGCCGTGAGGAGGGAGAGGCTCAAGCACAGGACAGCCTTCAGGGGCAAGCTTCTGCAAAGCTTGAGGCAAAAGCTGATGCTTAACAGTCGTGCAGAAGCACTGGCTGAGGTGGTGCCTGTGAGGACAGAGACGAAAGGCCAGAAACTGAGTGCAACCACCAAGCCCTCAGCAAAGAACAAGCCCTCAGCAAAGGGCAAGGCCAGCAAGTTCCTGAAGGCTTCGGCTAAGAAGAAAGCAGCTAAGAAGCACGACCAGAAGGCCACAGTCGACAAGGTCATTGGTAAGGTCACAGCTAAGAAGAAGAAGGAGAAGAAGGAGAAGAAGGCTCAGGCCAAAGCTGAGACCAAGGCCAAAGCTGAGACCACAGAGACTGAGTCCGCAGCCCTGGCTCCTTTCCTTGAGAAAGAAGTCATTTGTGTCTCTGAGGCTGCTGGCCACATGCTCTTCGGCATTAAGGGCATTGCCTCAGACTTCCAGTCAGGTCGCTACACTGTCATGACCGTGAGTGGCACCTTCGAGATCAGGTCTGAGCATCTGACCCTTTGGGAGCCCAAGACTGCTGAGTTCGTCTGGGCTCAGCTGAAATACCTCAGCAGGGCAGATACTCAAACAATCCTCCGGGCCATCTCCTGCTGGCCTGAGCCAAAGCTGAGGCACGACGACTATGCCGACCACGGCTTAGTGCCCTTCCCTGACACTGAGAAGCCATTCTTAGTGGAGGATCAGTGGATCTGGCAGGGCTGGGCCATGATGAGCTGGTCTTTGCGAAAAGCCAAGGCAGGCTCCTTTGAGGAGTTCTCAGTGGAGTGCTTAGACCCTGGCCTTCCTCACTTGCTCTTCGAGTTTCCTGAGCACTTGCTTGAGCCACGTGAGAATGCCGTTAAGCAAGCCTTCGGCAATGCCCTCAGGCTTCTGGTTCCAGTGGTTAGGGCTTTGCACTGGACCTTGCTGGTGGCTCAGAGAGAGTCCCTGGACCAGACCGAGGGCTTTCAGTGGCGACTCCACGACAGCCTTCAGCAGCCAATTGAGGCCTGCACCTTGGCTCAGGTCAGGATTGGGAGCTTGCTCGATCCTCAGTTCAGCCTCCCCAAGAAGACGAACTCAGCAGTGCCTGCGGGTTCTATGTCTTAGCCTGGATGGAGCAGGAAGTGAGGCAGGCCCGAGGAGAATGGCTGAGGGTTTGGCCTGGGCTTCTGGCTAAGACTTGGAAGGAGAGGCTTCTCAAGATGAAGCCACATCTTGAGAAGGAGCAGAAGCTGAGGATCGCTGAGATCGACAAGGCCTACAAGAAGACTGAGGCAGAGAGAGAGGAAGCAGAGAAGAGGGTAGCCAAAGCTCAGCACGCCTTAGACACAGGGAAGCATCTCAGCAAAGAAGCCACAGCCAAGATTCTGGCCTTAGAGCACTCGCCAGGGATCTGCCAGAATTGCCGATGGCAGACAGGCTGTCCTCAGTGCCAGGCTGAGAAAGCCCTGAGGTACCACCTCACCACTGAGGCCGCTGCTCAGGGAAAGCTGCCCTTTCGACCAGGACTGCAACTCTGCCATCAGCCTTTTGCACTTGTGAGCCCATGCTTGAGACGATTGCCCTGCTGCAGGACCCACGGAATTCGCTCAGTATCTCAAAGAGATGCTGAAGGCCAACAAGCCTGAGCCAATTCAGGCTGAGAAGGGTAGTGACAAGCCTGAGCCAATTCAGGCTGAGAAGGGTAGTGAGGCTTCCGGTGCCAAAGAAACCTGAGCAAATCCAGGCTCAGGAACATCCCCCGGTATCTCAAAGAGATACTCAAGCCAACAGGCCTCAGCCGATTGAGGCTCAGAAGGGTAGTGAAGCTTGCCCAGCCAAAGAAACCTGAGCAAATCCAGGCTCAGGGACATCCCCCCTCTAGGGCCGGCCACGACTGCTGCCTCAGGCAACTTAGGACGTCCAGAAGTCCAAGAGTTCGGGTTTAGGGATAACTCAGTCATCAACTTGCAGCCTGAGGCAGCACGGGCCCTCTTTTTGAAAAGCTTGAGAGACCCAGGTTGAGAAGAATACTGAGCTTCTGCAGGGCTGAGGGTTTTGCATTTGGAGGTCTGGTATTGAGGATTGAATGTTTTAACTTAGTTTAAAGCAAGCCCCAAATCCTTAAAAAAAATTGCCGGATTTCGGGTTCGGTTTGACTTTAAAGCGGACCCCTCAAACAGTGAGGGGGTCCTGAATAATTCCGCCAAATTGACTTTAAAGCGACCCCCCCTAATAAAGCAGGTCCAACATTAGGGTTCAGGGTTTAGACACCTCAATCGAATACAAGGGTCATTCAGGGGGCTCCCTAAACCCCAAATCCTAAACCCCAAGCCCCTAAATCCCAAACCCTTAACCCCAGATGCTTTTGGATTTTGTGAATCTGGAAAGCCCTGCAATTTGCCAGGGTTCAGGCTTCTTGAGAGGCAATAGAAGTTTAGAGGGGTCTCATAGAATTTTTGCTCGAGGCGAAGAAACTGGGGCTGAGGAATGTTAGTGGTGTCGAGCTATACACGCAATCCCTCAACCCGAAATCCAGCACCCAGTACGCAGGAAACCCTATAACCCCTACCTTGGGCGCCCAGAACCCAGAAAAAAGTGGGTCAGGAACCCCAAACCGGGTTTTCCGGAAGATTTTGTCAAAAACCTGGTTCTGACTAACAGAACCGGGTTCTTTCAAAATGTGACGTATAGAACCCGTAAATACCCGTCGGAAAACCCATAAAAAAAACCGTCGGGAACCCATAAAAAACCGTCGGCTTTGTCTTGGCCGTACAAAGCCCGGTTTGGGTTTCCAGAACCTGGTTACCCTAAAACCCTAAACCCCTAAACCCTAAACCCTAAAACCCTAAACCCCTAAACCCCTAAACCCTAAACCCCTAGACCCTAAACCCTATCAACTAAAAACGCCCAGCTGGCCTATTGGGTGGCTTGTGGGCGCAGTGTTTCTTGTACGCCTGAGCCACAAGCCGTCATGGGTCGCGAAAAAACGCGCTGTCCTCTTCTTTCAACGACCAGGGGAGGGGTTTAGGGTTTGGGGTTCCGGGTTTCGGGTTTCGGGTTTAGGGAATCCTAGGCTGCCGCACATGCTGGCCTACAAGCCCTAGACCCTCGACCCTGCTTGTGAACACCGGCGAAGTACTACAGTCCTCCATCATGGGGCATCTATCTCCGTCTTTGTTTCATTGCGAAGCTGCACAGCTCCTAGGATTACGGAGACCATGGCACCAAAGCCCTAAACCCTACCTTTTTGAGGGTTTAGGATTTAGGGTTTAGGGTTAGGGTTTAGGGTTTGGGGTTTGGGGTTTGGGGTTTGGGGTTTAGGGTTTACGGAGAGCTGCTCAAACAGCTACCGGACCACAAGGCCACGTCTCGCTCTCCGCCGCCCCCGGACGTGGACGAGCCCGAGAAGGCATCGCTGTTGAACAACACCCTAATGTTAGGGTATAAGGTTTAGGGTTTAGGGTATAAGGTTTAGGGTATAAGGTTTAGGGTTTAGGGTTTATGGTATAAGGTTGAGGGTTTAGGTTTTAGGGTATAAGGTTAAGGGTTTAGGGTTTTCAAAACCTTGTAAGCTCCTCCAGCTACCATTTGGCGTTTAGGGTTTAGGGCCCGCACTCCACGACCTGCATGGTGCCCATCGATTGTTTGCTGAAGATCCTCCCCCCCCAAAAAAAAACAAAAACAATAATAAAAAAAACAAACACCACATAGTAATCCTTAGGTTGCCCTTATAAGGAAGAATATGTTTGTTGACTTTTTTTGATGGTGTACAACCAGAGGAACCTCGTGTGGCAGGCTTCGACATGTTCCTCCAGAACCCAATATTTTCCTGTCAGTCAAGTGTTCCTACTCTATGGCTGAGATGATGACTGTGGAGGTGGCGCTGACGAAGTTTCACGACAGTCATTGCGACTGGAACTCAACGAGACATAGGTGACCACGCAATCCCATGCAGTTGGACTAACCCCTAATCCCGAAACCCTAAACCCTAAACCCTTGTGCTCAAAACCCTAAACCCTGAACGCAAAACTAGTTGGGATCCAAGGACCAAGATCCAAGATGGCTGCTTGAGAAGTTTTTGTGGCCCCCGTGGACCCAGGCCTCAACACGGAAGATTTCTCAAAGTAGGGGTACCCCGAATATAATCCTTATTCTAGGAACCCCCAAAGAGGGGACCCCCCCCCCCCACCCTAAACCCTAAACCCTAAACCCTAAACCCTAAGCCCCCAAATCTTAACGTTCTTCAGTCTTGGGTAGAAGCCGTAGAAGGGCTCTTTTTCCCAAACGAGGGGTACCCTCTTCTACCCCAAAATCGAATAGAAGCCCCCTGACAGGGACCCTCAAAAAGGGTTACCCTAAACCGTAAACCCTCAACCCTAAACCCTAAACCCTAAACCCTAAACCCTAAACCCTGGCTCCTCAACGCTACACTGCTTCGAAGGTCGCAGAGGCTGTGACGCGATGGAAGGTCGACTATATTGTGCTTACCATGGCTCCTGGGATGGCATTGGCCCTCTTGGGGTTAGGGTTTAGGGTTTCGGGTTTGGGGTTTAGGGTTTAGGGTTTAGGGAAGTTAGAGAGGTTAGGGAGTTTAGGGAGTTTAGGTTTCTGGGGGTGAGGATCACAAGTCTTACAAGTCCCAAGCCTTCAACCCTCAACCACTCAAACGCCTCAACTTCACAACCTCTTCGCCCCTCAACCCCTGAACCCCAAACTCTCAAACTCAAGGACTCTGAAACTCTCAAAAATCTCAAGCCCTCAAACTCAAGGACCCCCAAAACCTAAACCCAAAACTGCCCCCAAACCCTAAACCCTCTAAACCCTAAGCCCTCAGAAAACAATGTAAAAAGACTCAAACCCTAAACCCTATAAACCCCAAGCCCTCAGAAAAAAGGTAAAAATCCAAAGCCCCAAACCCCATAAACCCTAAGCCCTTCGAAAAAAACAATGCAAAAAAGCACAAAAGCTCCCCGAGGTCGACCGCGACGATCTTCCCGACCAGGGCGCGGCCCACGTGGCCAAGACCGTGCGGGAGCTGAAGATCAGGCCGCATTTAGGGGTGTTTTCACGTTAAAAAATCCCATTTAGGGTTTAGGGTTTCGGGGTTTTTGGGGTTTAGGGATTTAGGGCTTTAGGGTTTGGGGGAGCGGAAGATCAGGCCTGTGGCTTGGGGGCTTAGGGATTACCATCCCCGGGTTTAGGGTTTGGGGTTTGGGGTTTTGGGGTTTTGGGGTTTTGGGGTTTTGGGGTTTTGGGGTTTTAGGGTTTTAGTTTGAGGGTTTTAGAGGTTTTGGGATTCAGGGGAGTTTTTTGGGATTATAGGGTTTCGGGGTGTTTGGGGTTTAGGGATTTTGGCTTTTAGGGTTTGGGGGAGCTGAAGATCAGGCCTGTGGCTTGGGGGTTTAGGGATTACCATCCCCCACATGGGTATGTCCCCAAAGAGGGGTACCCCCTTGTCAGTACACCCCAATTAGAATAGAATCCCCCCTTGAAGGGAAACCCAAACAGGGTACCCCTAATATCCGAGACCCCTATATACTCTAAACTTATTGGGGGTCACTACCGTCGAGCCAAAGACTCTGAGCGGCTTGAACCCACTGACCCTAAACCCTAAACCCTAAACCCTCAAAACCCCGAGTTTGAGGCAGCCGGACCTGCGAGTCGAAACGTTGTCACTCGGCTCATATGGGGGGGTATACGAACATGAGGGACCCCATATATATATATATATATACTATAGACCCCCAAATAGTAGGAGTCCCTTATATTCAGGACCCAAGAAGGTACCGCTAATTTCGGAAACCCCCATCGTATTGCTGTGCATGGTTCTGGGTTTAGGGTTTAGGGGCCAGGGTTTAAGGCTTAGGGTTTGGGGTTCAGAGTTGCAGGTTGGGTTTAGGGTTTAGGGTTTAGGGTTTAGGGTTCGGGGTTCAGGGTTCAGGGTTTAAGGTTGGGTTTAGACTTTAGGGTTCAAGCTTGGGTTTAGAGCTACTGAGCTACCCTAAACCCTAAACACCATAAACCCTCCATTATGTTTTGGGGAGGGTTTAGGGTTCCCTAAACCCTAAACCCTAAAACCCTAAACCCTAAACCCAAGTGACAGTCGGGCTCTTTAGGGCCTCTTTCAGCACATGAAAAGCTCAAGGATCGGCGACTTCCAGGGGCGCATGGAGCTCGTGGAGCAGGCCCTGACTTCGGGGCTTAGGGCTGTTTAAGGTCTTTTTGTTGTTTGGGTGTTTTGGTGCTTGTAGTGTTTGTTGTTTGGAGTTGTAGATTTTATTCAGGGTGGTTTAAGGTTGCTAGGGTGCTTTTGGGTCTTTTTCGTTGTTGTTCGGTTTTTGGGCTTTTAGCGCGTTTAGGGCTTTAGGGTCTTTTAGGCGCGTTTTTGTCGGGTTTCAAGGTTTTTTTTGTTTTTTTTTTTCTGTTTTTAGGGTGGCTTTTAGCGTTGCTTAGGGTTGTTTTAGTGCTTTTAGGTCTGTCAGGGCGTTTAGGTTTTTTTCTCACGGTTTTTAGGGTTTTAGTGTGTATGTTTTTGGTGTTTTGGGTTTGCGCTTTTTCGAGTTTTTAGGGCTTTTGGGGCTTTCCGGGCTTTTACTGTGGTCATCTCCCTGTACAGCCTTTCAGCACCCATGGAAGTTTCAGCTTTTTGACCCCATATTCAACCCAAGCTATGTAATCACCTGTGGTGGAGAAGCTCGCAGACTAGAGTTTAGGGTTGACGCTGTGGGGGGCCTATCTATTCAGATTTGGAAGCTTGGGCAAAAAACATGCTTGCAACATGTTTGCAACATGTGGGGTGTGAAAGGGGAAAACACGAGTAGAACGGATCCCTAAGCACGTCAAACCCTCCACTATATGCAGGTTCTCGCCAGTGGCATGGACGTCTTTGCGCACAATGTGGAAACAGCCAGAGACCCAGGAAGGACGGTTTAGGGTTTAGGGTTTAGAGCTTAGGGTTTAGGGTTTGGGTTTAGGGTTTAGGGTTTAGGGTTTAGGGTTTAGGGTTTAGGGTTTAGGGTTTAGGGTTTAGGGTTTAGGGTTTAGGGTTTAGGGTTTAGGGTTTAGGGTTTTCACGCCTCGTTTTCTGTCTTAGCCCTCCACAAAATACCACCGATGCATTCAGCTGCCCCAGCTGCCCCGAATGCTAAATTACCAGACCCCAAGTCAAGAAGCTCACGTTCAGGGTCTAGGGTTTCGGGTTTGGGGTTTCGGGTTTAGGGTTTGGGGGTTGGGGTTTAGGAGGAGGTTCTTGTGGTGCTTCCAGGGTTGAAGGGTTCTGCGCGTATTATAAGGATTCTACAAACATGGTTCTCCAGAATCCCCCTAATCCCGCCAAAGCCTAAACCCCAAACCCCAAACCCCAAACCCCAAGCCCTAAACCCCCAAAGTGCCCTAAACCCCAAACCTTTGGATTCGCGTTGCCTTGTGAAGCCAGCACAGTGAGGTTTGGGGCTTACTAGCTACTGAGCTACTACTTGCTTAAGAACCCACAAAACCGATTAAATTTGTAATCCCTATGTTGCCCTTAGAAGGAATATTTGTGCGTGTGTGTGTGTGTGTGTGTTTTTTTTTTCGGGGGGGGGGGGGGGGTTCTTGCGCGACTAGTGGAGGGAACCCCCACCCCAGCTGAACATCCAGCCTACAAAAAACGGAGCCCTGTGCTCCAAGATTCAGAGCCGAGGGGGGCGAGGCACTAAACTTTAAAAAACCCTAAACACCCTAAACCCCAACACCCCTAAACCCCTAACCCCATAAACCCTAAACCCCTGAAACCCGAAACCCCCTAAACCCTAACCCCTAAAAACCCATAAACCCTAACCCCGAAACACCAAACCCCTAAACCATAAACCATAAACCCCTAAACCCCTAAACCCCTAAACCCCTAAACCCCTAAACCCCTAAACCCCTAAACCCCTAAACCCCTAAACCCTAAACTCTAAACCCTAAACCCTAAACCCCTAAACCCCTAAACCCTTAAACCCTAAGCCCTCAAGAGCCTTCTGAACTGAAGCCGGACAAAAACTCAGATTCAGAACCGCAAAGTATCCTCGAACCTGCGATCCTCCCCCCCCTTCCTTCTAACCCCTACCTAGTTTAGGGCTTAGGGTTCAGGTCCCTAAACCCTGAACCCTAAACTCTAAAACCTAAACACTAAACCCTAAACCCTAAACCCTCAACCGCCCCTGAACCCTGCTCAACCGTCCGCCCTGATCCCCAGGTCGAGCGATTGCAGTCCACGGTGCGGGACCGGAGAGCCGGCTACGCCCAGACCATGGCCGTGCTCAAGCACGCCAAGGAGGCCGGTTTAGGGGTTTGGGGTTTGGGGTTTAGGGGTTTGGGGTTTGGGGTTTAGGGCTCAAGCATGCCAAGAAGGCCCGGCTTTTTGTGGAGAAGGGGTTGGGGATATAGGGTTTAGACTTCAGAGTTTAGGGTGTAGGGTTTGGGATGTATGTCATCTTTGTGGCGGAGGGTCCAGGGGAGCACCTAAACCCTGGATAGGGTGGGGGGGGATTAAGGGTTTTAGGGCTTCAGTCCTTTTCCGATACGCTTAGCCCCTGACCGTCCCTTGGGTTACATCCTGGACCCGAAACCCCAAACCCCACACCCCACAAACCCCCAAACCCCAAACCCTAGACCCTGAACGCTCGTTGTGTGGGGTACACAAGTGGTCTCCCAACTTCAGGCCCCCCCCCCCCCCCCACCAAAAAAATATTTTGTAGAGAAAAGTGGGAAAGTCCGGTCCCTTAAGAGCTCAAAAGTGTGCGCACGGATCCCAGATGTCTCTTAAGCCCTAAACCCTAAACCCTAAATGATGGCTCCCCGGATTGGCCAGTTGCAGGTTGGGGAGTTTCGGGATTTAGGGTTTCCCAAACCTTCGAGACTTTAGAGCCCTAAGCCCGACATTCTTTTTAACATAGCTCCTCTATGAGCAACCAAAGCCCAAAGCCCTAAAGCCCTAACTCCGAAACCCCTACAAACCCCCAACTCAGGCAAGGCCAGACATCGTTACCAAGTCCTCGATCATGCTGGGCCTTGGCGAGACAGATGACGAGATCCAGCAGGCCAATGCTCGTGGGTACCACGAGGTTCAGCGGTTTCGGGTTTAGGGTTTAGGGTTGAGGGTTTA
>CAJNDS010001360.1:0-21502 GCA_905221605.1 Symbiodinium natans | reverse complement strand
AACCCAAAAAAACCCTCAACCCAAAGCGTGAACCTTGAGCCCCAAACGAACCCTCAACCCCAAACCCCAAACCATAAACCCGGAACCCTCAACCCTCAACCCTCAACCCAACCCTTATTGCTTGGGGTCCAGCGACTTGGGCGCTGCGGAATCACCATGCTCACGCGGATGCGCTGGGCCGGGCCGAGGCGGGTCGCGTAGCGCTAAAATTATGAGACCCGCATACCAGCTTCCAAGTGGGTATAGTTGTCAAAGGAGTTTCTAGAGCTTCCTTCGGGCTGACCTTTGAATTTGAACATCATCTCTTCTGTGGCCTCGCCTGACCTTGCGATGTGACCCAACAGCCCTAAGTCACAAAACCCTTAGCCATAGGCCAAGGGGCCAATGAGCTCCATCGCGACGAATTGGCCCAGAAATTCCCACAGCCCCGGAAGCAGCGGAAAAGATCGACCCTTGCCCACAACCTGAGAGGTTCAGAGGGATTTCAGGGCTCGGAGGGTTTGGAGGAGTTGGGGTGTGGAGGGCGGAGGGATCGTGCGGGGGCGAAGGGGGTTCGGAGGGTGGAACCCCAAAGAACACTGTACACTTTCACACACTGATGTAATTCGTCGCGCCCATGTTCTTGTCAATTTACCTTCGCAATTACACAGGAAAGAGAGTCCGATCGATGGGTGATTCATGGTAACCTTGGTAGCGAGGCCAAGTAAGCCGCATACATAAGTCATTACCATTGGACCGTCCTAAACAGACACCGCCACAAAGTTCTCTTGTCTAAGCCCGAACACGAGTTAGAAGGTTATTTTAGCCAGGGGCTCATGTGCTCACCAGCAAAAGGGGTAACAGGGTCCATTGTAGTTTTCAATATGCAGCCCCCTGCAGGCAAAACGCCGACCAACTACAGACTTAGAAACTTCAATCCACCCCGAGTCTTACACAGACCACGTTTGCCGTTAACATCGAGAAACCTCTGCAAAGGAAACCGGCAAAGCCTGAAAGCCTGAAACCTGTTCGAACGGCTTTTCTCCGCCTGGGGGAGCACGACAGCCGCCAAACCAGCGTTGGCAATGGCGACTGGGCCGAGCATGGTCCAAACACTGCCGCGAAGCTGGGTCCACAAGGGGACCTTCTGTCCTAGGGGATCGTGGCTTGCAAGGTCTGGGGCTTACGACATACGACTGCAAGGGTCTGGGGGATGTCCGGTTTCGCTGGAGCGCTTCAGGACGTGCAAACCTAGGATTTGCATTTTCTTGTTTCAGGCGTGTGTTGGGCTCTGAAAGTTTCTGCAAGGTCATAGGCAGGGTTTTGGTAGTTGCAAGGCGGGTGTAGCTTTCCCTGCAGCGAGGTACTAGAGATCAGCGACGCCGCATGACAGTACGACAAGCACGTTTTGAGAAGCGGCCCGCTGGCACCAAGCAGAAACACATGTAGTGGATGCACGCCAGAAGTCTTCTCGGGAGTCGGTGCCAGCAGCGACACTTCGCTCTCACGCCTTCATTTACAATCATTTACAGAGATGACGTTCGGGGCACCTTGGCTGCAACTGGTGCCTCCTGTGTCGATTACAGTCCCTCCCCCGCCTCCCCCCCTCCCCAATTCAGCAATTTCCACCAGATCCACCAGGAAACTTGCAACTCGCCACACCCAACCACTGCCCACGTTGCCACGCTGCACCCACTTCCAAACCCATCCCAGCACCAACCCAGAGCTCGTTGCCATTGACACACAATTCCACACGAGTACCAGACCAAACCAACATATTGGGACTGCAGGTTGTCCTACGGGCCTACGGGCTGGTTTTGCCCAGGACCATCAAAAAGGCAAAAGCTCACGGCTGAACCACACCGCGAATCAAACCTCCTTGTAGTGATCCGTCACAGATGGAACTCCCACTGGCTGCGGTGGGTAGCCCACAGAAGTGCCTTTGGGATTGCATCTTTCAAGGGCGTCCAGGAGGCGGCATTCGCCAGCGAGCTACTCAGTGCCTTCCTTCCCTAACCGAAAGATTGACGTGGACTTGGCGGCCAACACGTTGGCATGGAAGCAGGACATCCCAATCAACAGCAAACAGAAGAACATGATTAATTTCATGAACAAGCTGGCGGAGTACGCACAAGAACAGATTGGCGAGCTCGGCAAGTCCCATCTAAGAGAAGCACGGTCTCGGAAGCACACGCGGGTCAGATGATCCCCGCTTCGAGCCACCGCATTGCAGCTAGAACCCCAGCTGGCATCGGCTACACAGACCATCGAACAGCCGAACAACTGCAGCTTCCCGCACCACAACAAAGCCATTTTCAGTGTCACAGGCAAGTTGTAACCCAGTCGAAGGATGCCGAACCCGGAACGTTTTGCCTCTCCGACCTCTCCAAAACCCCAAGAGGCTCACCAAAGTTTTCTCCGGTACCGGCTCTTTGGGCCGAGCGTCGCGTCTTCTCCAAGGCGGCCTCACGCGGCTGACCGTACTCGATGTAGGACTCCTTTCTTTTCAGGGGTCCATCTGCTGCGTTAGATGTAGAGACTGGGTTTAAACGTTTGCACTGCTCTTCCTCAACGCATTTCGAGGTAAGGTTGCGAAGCTCTGCCTGTTTCACGTTTAAAGTTATGGGTGTGGGCTTCAGGTTTGGGGGTGTAGAGTTTGGGTTTAACTTGACGCAGGTTCACGGGCATGGTGTAGGCTGCAAGGCTCAGCTGGACGTAGGAACCCTCTGACTTCCCCACAGGCTAGATCGACAATGGCCCCCTCGCTCCCGCGCGCAGCCGCTGCGGATCATCGCCTCGAGCCTGAGTTCAGGAGCCGTAGTCAACACCTTCTACGTGGCTTAGGGTTTAGTGTTTATGCCCTCTGATAAAAACCCTCCTGGCCCTTATGGCATCCCTATCTGCTGAACGTTTTCCCACTAGACCCAGGAGCAGCCCGCAGGTGCCGAAGTAACCAAGGTTCACCGCCAAGAAGGGCCCCACTCCCCAGCTCAACCAATCCTTGGTCTGCTCTTCTCTGAGGCGGAGTGAGTTCAGACTTCTTTGGGTTCGGGGTTTCGGGGCTTGTCGCTTTGTGAGTTCGGCTTTGGTGTTTGCGGTTCTTCGGTTGGGCTTCGGGCCTGCGATTCCTTGGGCACCCATGGGAGCAGTCCCGATCAAGACAGACCGTAGTCGACTCGAGAACAAAAGACCTTTCACTATATGCCAGTGCTTATCACGAGACCCGACTACGACAAACGCCGGAACCAACTGAGACACCAATGTTGCGTGTCTGATGTTGCAAGGGTCGTTGTGCAACCACGAGCGCAACAACGTGCATGGCCGCACCATGGCCGGTGATTCAATGCTTTTCAGCGTGCGGCAGCGCAGGAGCCCAAAGCCGAAATGGGCTCTTGAATCTCTCTAATTACTCGACTTGTCTGACAGCACGTTCACTACCCAGCGCTCCGGGATGCAGAGCATCAGAAGCCTCATTCTGGAACTCAGTGGTTTTGCCCATGCCCTAGATCTTTTGTTAAGAAAGTTTGGCGGGCGACTTCGCATGAGAGCACCACCAGCTGATGTGATCTGTGTTTTAACTGCACGCTGCAAGCGTGCACCGGCCGCCTGCCGATGTTTAGGGAGTAGGAACTTGTGGCAGAACGCAAGTGGCTCTCCAATTCACAGCTCAATCCAACTTGGCTTGCATAGATGGCCGGCGTCAACACCACTCAACACCACTATCCCGTTTCAATTTGTAGCCGGCCCGTGGTCAGCGGTTCTGGGTCTCAATTGCTGCTGTTTGGCTGCCGCATTCCATGATTTCCGCACCTCAACCAAAGTTGACTTGAAGGCCAAGTAGGAACCCCCATTACATCACCTCGGGCCACACAGGCAACAGAGCGGGTTCCTATCTGAAGACTCTGCAGCGGCGAACCCTCTTCATTACCATGTGAGGCTACACGGCCAAGTACAAAAACAGGATATTCTTTCTGGTGCTACTATCCGAGGCTTACGATGGGAGCAGCTGGGTGAAAGCTCATGGTGTGTTCACAGCTGGGGGCGTGGTGTTTACAGTTTTGGGGGTCAACATGATGGAGGCAAGCCACACTCAAACCTGAGGCTGTGCCCAGTGCGTGACATCCACAATGACCGTCCTGACCATTCAGATATTAACCTCAACGGTCATTCTTCCCGCCAAAATTTGAACACCGCCGAATCACGAGGAAAAATAACGTTCTTGAGCCTTTCAACCCCCCTCCTCTGGGGTCGGAGGCAGAACACGTGCTATGACTTGAAATCCAAGAAACTGCTGCAACAGGTCAAGCCACCGTCGACCAATTTATAGCAGAATGCTAGAGATCCCAACGCCATCCATGGAGACAGAGCCCTAAACAAGTGAAGTGACCTGGTGGAGGTTATACAAGCACAAGGCTGCACGCGACAATGTCCTCTGCTAGAGCTGACACGGGCGCTTGCAACAGTGCAGCTCATACACACTGAGGGGACCATCTCGACCATGATATGCCTTGTTAGGTTGCAAAAGGCTTCAGATTCTTTTGAGGCATTTGATTTTTAACGATGCTACAAGATGATTGATGCTATGAAGACAATAAGACAACACACGTTTTACAGGGAACACACGTTTTACAGGGAACTGTTGTGTGCATGTCGGGAGGAAACGGGCCGAATGAATGGACATTCGGCTATGCCCTACTTCAATCCTCAACTCATCAGAAGATCCCGAGTTCTTTCTAAACCTCAGGATCTTGTTTTGTCACGAGTTGGCAACTGCATCAGCCCAGGAATCAACTTCCGATAGCAGGTTGGCTAAAAGGCTACACGAGCGCCCACCTGCTCTGTGCATTGATTCCTATTTTAGGCTCTGCCTTGTGTTCTGCGAGCTTCAACCTTGAGCTCCATTGGCTCCCTCATTGTGCAGAATGAACACTTTGGCTTCTGTGTACTTACCAAGGGACACAGTGCAGCTGCCACAGACAGCCTTCGTCAGATGGAAGTAGAAGAACTTGGGGACCGTTTCGTTCATGGTCACAGGTCCGTACAGATTTATGTCCACATGCGCTGAGCGACCACCCGGGGAAAAGTTGAGCTCGCCCCACTGCTGTACGTAGTCAACCCAGTTCTTTGCAGTGCCATCGTGTGTTTCGTACAAGACGGTCACAGTGCCAGAGTCAATGTCGCCATCCCTGATGATTTCTATTCGAGCAAACCCGACAGCACGAAGAACGTAAATCTCCGAACCGGCCAAGGTCATAGAGCAGTTGCCCTCACTGGATGTCCTGGTTCTTTTCAGGTCATCGACTGAGGCCTGTAGCAAAGGGGCCTCATCACAAACATCAGGCACACTTGGGCTGGCACTTTGGCCGTGCTCGGAAAGCACCAGGGATGCTAGGAACAGCACAGAGGGGAGCACCAGTCCGACGAGGCGCTGCATTGGCGCCCTTGTTGGCTCCCCCGAGAGTTCGCTTTCCTTGGCACCCTTGAGCCTATCAGCTTGATCGTCACAGGCCTTCACAAATTCTGACAGGATTCGCATCCAATCTAATAATTTGTGCTTTTCTGGATACCTGCAACCCCCGATTCAAGTCGCAGGCGTTGCAGGACCTATTCGCCACCCGCGGTTTCCTTGCTTGCATCCGCATCCACACAAATCGCCCGGACTGGCAACTGCCTCTGCTACTATGATGGCAACAGATGATTCGGCGATGCGAAGAAGATGAAAGCTTGCATGAACGACCGAGACAACGTCTACCACCACCTACTACGATGACAACTGCCACATACTGTCACACCTTTAACGGCTCACCATCACTGCAACGACGGAAGGCATTCCGATGAAGCCCCTCCACCCTTCCATTGCGGGGCGCTGGACCTGTAGAAGATGGCGCCCCCCAGCATCCTCGGAGTCGCTGCCAAGCTTGATGGTTCGAAAAAGATGGTGGAGACGATGACGGCGAGCATGATGCGGATGCTCGGGACGATGCGGATGATGATGACGACGACGAGATGCTGAAATTCTTGCACGTTCGGGTTTCGTTAAAACCCCGCAGATCCCTCAGACCTACCCCAGAACCCTTCATGCCTCTCAAGCTCATGGATGCTGCTTAAATCCTGCAATCTGCCACCCAATATCCGGGAATTCTGACCTGAAGGTCCAAAATGCTCACCTTGGTCCAGAAAGCGTGTCCTAGTCACCCCTCCCAGGCTCAAAACTGCAGAGGTCCCACAGAGGTGTTGTGCATCTTCCAGCATGCTTTGATGTCAACTGTGTCATATGCACGGGTACTCTGAAACTTCTGCAAAAGTGGATGTTGTCTCTGCGCATGTGTTTGTGTGTGTGTCATCATATGACTACTGACCTCCTGCATCCCTGACCCCCTAAACCTGAAGCCCCGGAGACCCGGATTTGTCAACATCATCATCATCACCATCATCATCACCATCACCACTATGTAGTATACACACCCCACCCCCCACACCCATAAACCGAGAAGCTCAACCCGAGCCCAACAACCCAATAAAGCCCAATAAAGACCCCAACAAAACTCAAGACTTCAAGGCGGCCGCAGCCCCAGTCTGAGCCATGTGCTTCAGTGCTGGAGAACTTTGGCTTTGGGACTTCAAGGTTTTGGGTTCGTGGCTTTGAACATCAAAAGATGTCGTTTTCGGAACTACTTACATTCGGAAAGAAGTGCTCTCAGTGGGTTTGCTAGCTCAGATCTGATGATCGTGCGCAGCGTTTCTTGAAGCCTGCATCCTAGCCCCAGCATCGAGGGGCCCTTGGCTGCAACCTGCCATCTCCAAACTGCGCAAGCCAGGGCTTGCAATTTTTTTCGAGGACAAGTGCCGGGGGCAGCCTGCTGAAGCTGCTGAACGCTGGGTTTCCGGCTTACTTCCAGCGGTTTCAGGATTTGCGATGGATTGCCCTCGTCACCGGAGTTCAGGCTTATGCAGCATTAGCTGCAAGAGCTACGTTTGCTTGTTGTGAAGTATTGCTTGATATTGTTCACATATGTACATATGCCGCAGCTGTGACTGTAAGATCCACACGCAACATGTTTCCCCGCTCTAAACTCCCTCTGAACTCGGGAATTTCGGATTCCTTATACGGAGGCTTAAGTAGCTTCAGAAATGGCCAGTCCTCTAAACAACGGTCTCTGTTTGCAACATGGCACCCCTTGCATCATCTGCACTCCCAAACAACAAAACATTAGAGAACTGATCCCATGCATAAGGGTACCCTATACTCTGATACAACCTTTGTTGTAAGGATTCCAGGGAGGGCACCCCTCAATTTTCGGAAGCCGCATCTGAAAGGAAAGCAAACTGAGCCAGGCGGGCGGTGGTCTCCGGCTTCTCGAGTACCGCCGTGTAGAAGCACAGGGTTCACTTAAGGAGGTACAGGAGTGAGGGGGTTGAGAATCAAGGACTTTGGGGGCTTGGAGTTCAGGGTGGTTTCAGGCCAGGGCTTCTAGGGGGAACTGACGGTTCTTGAATTGCTCCATTCATTGGGCAGGACGGCATGCTTGGCATCTCAGAGGTACAATCAGCAAGGAGTAGGCGCTGACTTTCTGGTCAGTGGCTGACATGATGTTCCCTGCTTCGTTGCGCGACGCTCGATTTTCCAGACCCTTCCGGACGGCCCGAAGTCGACCAACGACGGCCAAGCTGTCAATGCTAACGCCAAGCTTCAAGATCACACGCCTGGCAACGAATCTCAGCAGCAGTCCAGGTGCAGCTGCGCTTGTGGGTCAACAGCCGACCGTTGACACTGTTCACTCTCCCATACACACACCTCCCTTTCTCGCGCTCTCTCTCTCTCCCTCTCTCCCCCTCTCTCTCCCTCCCTCCCTCCCTCTCTCTCCCTCCTTCCCTCTCTCTCTCTCTCTCTCTTCTTCTTCTTCTTCTTCCTCTTCTTCTTCTTCTTCTTCTTCTCCTCCTCCACGCTTACAGCATCCCCCTGAGGGAGGCCCCCGGCCACGACAGCCAGGCGCTTCAAGTTCGAGTCACAGGGCCGCGTTTGAGCTTGTGTGTTGTTGGCCCCCAGTCAGTTTCACTGGGGCCTAAACTGTTTGCTCCCCGGTTCATTTCGCCGGTTGGCTGGTGTTGCTGCTCGCACTCAGTGTGTAGTTCGTGGCCGGCGTGTAGATGGGGTCGTGGAAGTTCGCCGGTCTACTCCTAGAGTCTCCCTGGAGGCCCAACCCGGAGACTCCTGGAGTGCCCAACCCCAGAGTCTCCCTGGAGTGCCCAACCCCAGAGACTCCCTGAGTGCCCAACCCCCAAATCCTTAAGGTGGGGATGTTCGAAATAAAATAATTTGGTTGCGTTTCCCTTAAGCTCCGAAATCAAGCTGAAGCCCTCAGTGTCGACCCGGTTGTCTCCCTTTGTGATTTCTCTTCCGTGCTGCCTTTCGCCTGCAGGACGCCGTCTGCTACGGTGTGATGGGGGCTTCAAAACTAACATCTGTCAAAATCTGAAGCTCATGGAATGCACGAAGACCTTCATTACTTTTCGTCAACATCAAGTTTGTGTATTGCATAGCCGAACCGTCATGCCTTGATATGCCTTCAGCCCAATAAACCGCACGGAGAAGCTCACTACGGGTTTCTCCTCCCTGCTTCAGCACATCATTTTTCGACTCACGCGCAAAAGATGCCAAAGATCGAAGTCCGCACAAGTACTTCCGAAGGTCAACTCATGCCAAGACCTGACGTGAAGTGCGAGATCCAGGCCCTCCACACTTCTTTGGCAACCATTGCTGTAGCCGAATGGACGATTTAGGTCGGGATCTGTTGGCAAATGCGCGCCTGGTGATGCAAGGCCGCTTTGCCCAAGTCGACGTAGCGCTCAAGGCGCATCGTCTCTGCTCTCAATGCTTGGCTTGACCTTGCGCGCTGCTCGGTCGGTGTCTCTTTCCATTTCTTTGCTTTGCAGCACTGCCATGCCCATCCTCGAGCGGAACCCTCCGGTATGACCCCCCATTAACTTGGACAAACACTGTGCACTTTGTGCGCTCTGCAACCGCGCCATGCCCATGAGCCTGCGCCGCCCGGTGGCATAATGGACATATTGGACAAACACTGTTGAGATGGAAGCAATGGACATCGCTGCTTTCGTGCGCCCACTTAGGTGACTTGGGGTCTCTCCAAGGAGTCTAGCGACTTTTACCGATGCTGTACAAGCTTGCAGCAAGCTTGCAGCTTCGAGTTTGGAAGCTTGAACACCTAGAAATCCTGACGCCTCATGGCTGATGCAATGCGGGCTCAGATGCAAACCC
This sequence comes from Symbiodinium natans, assembly GCA_905221605.1. Lineage (NCBI taxonomy): Eukaryota > Dinophyceae > Suessiales > Symbiodiniaceae > Symbiodinium > Symbiodinium natans. The sequence goes on along the minus strand of CAJNDS010001360.1, from coordinate 12,246 downwards.
ACGGCAAATCCACATTTGCCGACTTGAATGATTTTAATGCGAGCAGCAAAGCGTCGACACCTGAATGCGTCGGGTTAGCAGAAAGCATAAAGCCAACGCTCGTTGGCATGCTCCATTTGTTTGGTCCATGCTTGCGCAATCCCAGCTACCCTGCGCCAAGTTGGCCCCGCAGCGGCAGCTCGAGTTGCCGCACAGATCCCTAAACACGATCCCTAAACCGGAACCAACCCTTCTAAACTCTTTAACTCGCTGATTCTTCAGGCAGAACCCCAGCGATTCCGACCATCTATGTCCCTATGACACAGCTGGAGTGTCACAGGTCAGTATGTGGGAAGTTCCATCCTGACAGCAGGGGTCTCCGCTGAGAAGATAGAGGTTGTCTTGAGAGTTGGAGATCCTTGGTGGCACAAATGGGTTGAGCGTCATAGGAGCTTGTGCACTACATCAAGTCCTATGAAAGGATGACGAAGGCAAGGCAAGGCCCACCAGTGGCTCTTGCTTGATAAGGGATGCGCACGTCTCAGGAATGGGGGAGATGAGCAGGAAGCCCGGGCAGGCCCTGGAACACCCACAGGCCAAGACGAAGTTCGGCGAAGGTTGCCGGAGTCTGTTTGCCATCCTGATCGGCTTAAGTCTGACTTTAGATGGTCAGTGCAGGGCACGCTGCACCACGATCCAGGGGGCTAACGCACGAAGAAGGCAGATTGGCGCGAACCTACGGCATTTGCACTTGCCAACTTTCGGTTTTTTCAACGGGGACTTCGGACCCTACGTCGGAAGGCTGGCAGCCAGGATTCCCTGGCATGGTTTAGGGTTTAGGGCCTCTAGGGTGTAGAGGGTTTAGAGCCTGCGTTGGGACTGCCTTGATCGGGCTTCTGACTCCTTCGACACTTGAAAAAACAATTGCCCCGCTCTCCACTTGATTCTCGCTGCCTAGGCCTTCATGTTGCAAAGGTCAGGCCTTCGCGTGCGTCGGGCGCAGAAATGCGGAGCAAATGGGATGCTTGGGTCAGGGGGAGCTATATGATACTGCGGTGCTGGATCTTAATGTGGGACGTACCCATCAAAGGCTTTCTCAAGAAAACCCATCTAGCCATCTGCCCATCCACTGTAGGCTGGTGTTTCTGTAAAACCCACTTTCGCGCTGACGGTGGCGCACGCGCAAAAAGTGCCCACCGCGGCTCGGGTTTAGGGTTTGGGGTAGCACCCTCAAGCCCGAATGGTGAATGGGTTGTGGGCTTTAGGCTCACATCCTGAAAAATTTGAAAGCCTACAAACCAAGCAGCCTGGAAACCAAGTAAGCATGCATCCCCAACTGCCATTAGAAATGGAATTTAGAGGTCTCAGTATTGAATCGGTCTCGAAGAGCATCAAAAACAGATCAGCATTGTTTTCCTCGAGCTCCTGTCTTCCTTTCCCATCCACCGCAACTCCGCAAAATTCATGCTATTGGCACATTGTTGTTTGCAAACCTTGGGCGTTCCGTAGGCTCCCTCCGTCTCTTTGCTTTGCAACTGTGCCCTTATCACTCTGCGCCAAACCCTGAATGGTCGTGAGCTCGCATTGAAAGACTGAGCTTTTGCATGTGTTGGATCCATCATGGGGCCCTGGCACTTAATGCAACAATGAATGCTTCAAGCGGGCTAATGAAATGGATTCGAAGCCAATGCAGAACCATGGCAGATACTCAAATGAATGCCAAGAGCGGAATGCATCACGTGAACATGCTTCGGACACAAATGCGCAGCAAATGCTTCACAAATTTTGGGCGATCTGTCGGCTGGCTCCTTCTCTTTGGTCTGGAACGGAGCGATGCTCGTCGGCCCGCGCCGAGTCCTCTTGGCTACGAGCGAACTCAGGAAATCCTTGCAACTCGGATCGCTGGACAGCCAGTGATGGGAACATCGCAAAGCATGGGAGCTTTCGTCCTTGCCAAACAAGCATGCTGCAGCATGCTTCAAGAATTTCGTCGTAATGCTGGAAGACATTTTATGTAGAAGATGGCCGCAAAGCAGTTTGCACCCTCATCTAAAGGCAGCAAAGCTGTCCAACAAGAGTACGGAGATTGTAGCGAAACCTCAGGAGGCTGAGCCAGAGCCATAGAAAGAGCCAGTGCCACTTGCGGAATGGATCAAGTGACCTTGCTGAACGCAGCACGCAGCAGCTGGTTCACGAACCTTGGTCAGGTTAGCGAGAAAAAGAGCACCGCACGGGATCAGCGAAGGCATATGCGAAGGCGACACCGAGACAAAGACGCACTTAAAGCTGGCTTGCACAGAGCCCGAACACAGAACGGTTAACACCTCATTGTCTCTTGGTCCACAGCCGCGGTGAGTAAAGGTTCGACGCTATCGACGCTGAGGGCTGCCGCGCTTAAGGTGCAGGGTGCCAAAACAGATGGAGCCGAGGATGCACGGCAGATGCCGAGGATGCAGCGGGCAAGGGGGCAGGCCGAGTGTCAGCATGTAGGTGCGCAGTGTGCGCAGTGTGCGCAGTGCGCGCAGTGGCAGGAGACGCAGAGGCAGGAGGCCTGACTAGTTCAGCTCTGAGCTGCGGAGCAGTGGGGGGGAGCCGCGCAAGGGATTGGTGGCGGGGGGTTGCACAGTAGGGGGACACCTTGACTTTCACACAAGGGCGGCTGCCCACATTTTGTCTGGACGTGTGCAACCCTGTTTGTCACCCTGCACCCTTCGTTCGTTCTCATGCACCCTTGAAATGGAGATTCCTAGCTTACCACTGAGTATCACGGAAGAGATGGGCTGCCTGCTGCCGGTCAGGCCACAGATTTATCAGGATACATTCCCGTGTCCTGGGGTTTCCAGCAGGCACGACGAGCAGTTGCAAAAAGGGCTCAAGCGCCCTTGAGAATGCCCACCGAATGCTTTAGGCGGTCATGATGTTGGATTTTGCCAGGGCCACATGCCTCAGATGAAATCCATGGGCCTGACCTTTCTGACCCCTCATACCCAGAATGTAGGGTTACCGCAAAACCGTGATCATCTTCAGCAAGCCGAGACCACTACATTGGTTTTTGCTCATTCTCCCGTTTCTGCCGCTGGCATCCGGGACTGGACTTGGATGAAATCCACGCGGCCCGACTTCCCCTCAGGCCCTGAGTTTCTCAACCCTCCCAGTGGTCTTGGTATGGTAACCATAGAAGAACTCATGCAGATGCGCGGGGCCCAGAACACTCCTCAAAGCTTCTGCTCCTGCCCAGACAGACACCACGAACAAATCAAGGGGAAGCTGAGCCTAGCCCAATGGCCTGGCCCCTTAGGCAAGCCTTCAACCTCTAAGCCGACGGACAGTTAAGCCCGACGATCCTGTATAATATCCGCGGGAAGGAAGTCGGGCACAAGACATATCGGGATAAAAACCGCGGCGCACGCCGCGAAAGGACATTTCTGGCTGGGCCCCTGGATTGAAGCCAGGGACAACAGACCCCTGTCATGGAAGCCGTCGCGCTTGGCATAAAAGTCGGATCCAAGGAGGGCTGTTGACACAGAAGTCCGTGGCTGCTTTACGAACGTAGAAGTGTCAACGCAGCTATTGAAACAACGCCGCGAGTATCGACGAACTGGTACTTCCTGATTCGGTGCGAAGGCAGCAACAGAACTGACAAAGACTCTGTGCTGATTTTGGCGTTGCCTACCACACGTTCGCAGCGGAACTTTGCATCTGGCACAACCGCGGAAAAGTGATCAATTGTGGGTGTAGAGAATCAAAAGGCAGTGTGGCACACAAAGGTCATGCAGAAGTGCATAGCCGGCACTGGCGACCACCACAACCCTGTGCCAAGCCATTTTGTGGCGTGCCCAGCCCATGAGCTTTTCCGCTTGCAGCTTAGCTTGCCCAGATCCCAGGCAATAGCTGGTGTGGCAGCCACACAATTCAGCAACAGATTCTGCCGAGTATAGCAATGGCTTGTACCGCCCTTCAAGTTCCATTCCGCACCATCCAGCAGAACCATGGCATGTTCCCAAGTCAAAGCTAGGAGGGGAATATACCATGAACATACTCTTCGCAAAGAGTTGCATGGCAACGTCTTCAAGGAAGCTTCTTCCGCCCTTACATGTGTTTTTTGGGCACCAAACGGCTCCTTACTGTAGGCACTTTGCAAAAGGATCGGAACACGGCTTGCTCGCGAAAGTTCGCCACCAGCCGGTGCCAAGTTCATTCTTTGGCAGGAGGGTTCATGCCAATGGCAAGGTTTACGTTTACATCAGTTTAGGGTTTAAGGATTCAGGGTATGGAAGGATCCTCTGCAGCTGATCGTGCTCTGAGTTTCCCAGGTCCCATCCAGGCCCATCCAACTGAACCCCGGCCCGTTGCCAAGTTGATGCTCGGAGCATCGCAGTGCCACTCGGACATGTGGCTTAGAGACTTTGGAAACTTTGGAAGGTCGATGGGCTCGCTTCTCCTTAGGATTCGCAGCTGCGCCCTCGCCGGCACCCTGTCAACAAGTCAACCTTTTGCTGGTGAGGCGTGGACATGCGGCCAAAAACCTACCTTCAAGTAGTCCGGTCATCGCCAAAAGCGTCCCAACCCACGAAGTGGTGTTGACACATGACAAAATTGAGGTACAGACGTGGGCATGCGATGCTTCCCACTAGGAGTGGAACATCACAGAGCAAGAAGGCTGGTCACAGCTGGTCTGTTTGGTCCAATCAACACGGCCCGTGTGGCTCGCTGGGTGACCGGATTGTCTTCAGAAAGGTCATCGAAACCGACGGCATTGAACAAGCCAAAGAAATCTGGAAATGCTTGGCCGAATGACGATAGCTGTAGCTTTCACTTATCAGATGCTTGAGCAATAACCCCTTGCCATCAAGCAGAACCGTCGCAGCTTCTTCCGTACGTGCTAAGAGCACAGCAGCGTCACAGAAGAATGTGTTTCCAAGAACAAGGCACATGCTGGTCATAGGCAGCCTGCGTGTACAGGCTCCGGGCAAGTCAGATCGCTGCAGAAATAGATTTTGAGCCGTTGAGCTTGAGGGGATCTTGATGCTCGGCAATTGTAATTGAGCCCGTCTACAAAGCCGATTTCCAAAGTCCGACAAACAACCGCGAACGTGTGCAACGACATATTGCTGAACTAGTGGTAAGTAGTGACACCTACAAGTCTTGCAAACCTCGTGCTAGGTTTTGCATGATTGTGCAACACCTTTGCAGCCGAATGCACTTGCAAAAGCACACGGTCCGTGGGCGGGCTCGGCTGGGCAGTGCAACCCCGCAACGGGAGTCATTGCCAATGGACGTCGCGGTCTTGAAACTCACGAAGGCCCATTGATTTAGGTCTTACAGGGTTTATAGGGTTCCGGGTCTAGAGTTTGGAGCTGACAGGCAGAGCGGACGTTCCACCTCACGAATGAGCATAACTTATCAAACAGTGGAGGCCAAGTCCCCATCTCCACCGCCCCCCCCCCACCCCCCGGTCCTCTGCGGGGGATCTCTGCCTGCTGTGAATGCTAGGAGTCTAGGAGCAATGGAACGCGCTCCACTCAGAATCAGACATTAGCCGGTGTAGACCAATTGAAGGGTCAGCGAGCTCGGCTCGTGTGGAGCACTTGCATAAGTTACTGAATGCCTGGATCACCGCACCTGTGCCACTCGGCGATCGAGTGCTACGTGACTGTCAAGCCCGCAGGATAAGCACAATGGGGCATTATAGCTTGGTACAGCACAGCAAACCACGGGAACACGGGGCTTCCCAGGCAATGCCGGAGTAGAGAATCACAAGGTGTGTCACACACAGAATTGAACAGCAGCTGCTGGTCCATCTAGGGCAATCATCACAACCCTGTGCCGAAGCCTTTTCCTGGCTCGTGGAAACAGTTGTTTGTTTTTGCATGTGGCCAAGTTATCTTCAGCTCCAGCCAACTCCAGCTAGTCATATGAACAAAAGTGGAGGTTGATACACTGAAGCCACAGACGGCCCACAATGGCGGGTTACTGCTGGTTTATTATAGCTTCTGCCTGTCAAACGCTTCTGCCTCCAGCAAAGCCACGACAAAGAACTGCGCAGATGTGCATGCGAATTGTTTCAGAAACCTGGTGCTGCGTTTCAATGGGACAGAAGTGCTGTTTGTAAAACAAACAAGTGAACCACGTGAGTCGACGTCGTTCAGCTTCACCGGAGATTCTGCACTCAGCAAAGAAGGCGACTCACACAGGGGTTTCAAGCTGCGTCCAGACCGACACAATATGACACGATGGTGCGTCGGCACAATTCAAAATGAACCCCCCCCCTTGCACCTCTTGAACACAGTTGACAACTGGTTGCTGATGGTGACGTTATCTCGCCACATGTTGAGGTTCGGCGGTTTGCCACACTAAACGCCATCCAGAACCAGGGCATGTTCCCAAGTCAATGCCAGGAGCACAGGGTACAATGAAAAATTGCTTGGAGTTGGCACACGGGCAGGCGACTGCGTTACAAACTGGCCACCCACGCGAACCTGCGCCAAGCCTTTGTCGCGGCCAAATTTGATTCCCAGCTTCACTAGGGTCTTTGACACTCTTTCGCTTACGTTGGCTTTCTTTCGCCTGTGGCAACAAAGCCTTTTCAAGCCTGCAAAGGTACGACAAGGCACGTGAAGAGTTCTAACAACAAGATAGAAACGAAGCAGATCTACAAGTCTCGCAAGAAGTTCGCTGATTGTAGCTTTACCTTCTCCGACACATAGCCTTGGACACAACTGGGCTTTGGAAGGAGAAGTTCAGAGCTACGCAAAGGACATCACGCCAGTGGAGCTGCTGACAATTTTGAACAAGCGGCATCTTCTTCAACATACTCTCAGCTGACCATAGGTCTCGTTCGCACATGGAGATATGAAAGAATTGCAAAGTACCTGGTCAGTTGGCTCTCCTCTTTTGATCTTGCTATCGTGCAATCTCCGCGACTCCGCGCTGAGTCCTTTGTCTGATTGGTGGCTGGATGGGGAAATCCCATCAACGATCAATGAACAACTTGAGTAGACGTCCTTGAGCACTACAGGAGCTTCTGCACTCAGCAACTAAGCCGCCTGGAAGCCGTATCTACAATGCCGACACAGTGGCATGGTGGCAACATGGAAAGGCCAGACCTATCCCTCTTGAAAGCAGTTTGCTGATAGTAACGTGATCCTGCCACAGGTTTGGGGTGTAACATTTTGCGGCTACAGAGGACATCATCCAGCAGAATCAGGGCATGTGCCCAAGTCAATGCTAGGAGCAAAGAGTACGGCGAACAAATGTTTCGCAAAGAATTGCATGGCAACTCTGTCAGGAAGCTTGGCTCGCTCCCTCTTGTGTTCATCTTGCCATCGCACAGCGCTTGCCACTCTGTGTAAAGTCCTGTGTTTGACCAATCGGAAATGGAAATCCCAGAGCAGGCAAATATCCTACAGAAGCTTCTGCACTCACCAACCAGGCATATATAGGGTGCTTTCAAGCCGAGGCGCAAAGGCAAGTGCAACAGAGTGATGCCGCGGAGACGAATGCATTGAGTGGGCCATATTGCCTGCAACTCTTGAAAGGCCATGCCTCTGGTGCTATTGATCTGGCCGCAGCGACAGAGGCTTTGCAAGCTTGACAGCGGCATGCTCGGAATTGAGCCCAGAGATGTTCGGGGCGAAGAGTTCGGTTGATCGGACGGCTTGATGGCATTGACGGGGTGCATGGCTCTCGATTTCCCAGCAACGCACCGGCAAGCTGAGTCTACATCACGGTTTTGGAAGTGAGCCCGCTCTGCCCGTGAGGCGCGAAGGTGCGGGAAGGTGAGGAAAATTGGACGGGTCGGCGGAAATTTTGCTGCTGTATTCATTCTCCGGCATTCTCACAGGTTCAACGCCAAACTCCATGCCAATAAAATCAGGGCAGCGTCCTCAGTCAAGCTTAGGAGACCGCGTCAAACGACACGGTCTCCACACGGCGCTGGCGCCAAGGCTGCAGGCCGCCCCGGAGTGGAGAAATCTGGGCTGCTGCCCCAGGACACTATGCTCGGACGACACAGGCAGGTGGCACGGAACACGCTTGCTCGCTGGCCTAACGGATCACAAACCGCCTAGAACCCACCTTGTGCCACTGGCACATCCTCTTTTGGGCTTTCAAGGTGTGGCAGAGAGCCGCGAGGTCTGCACATGTTCTGTGGAAAATGCATGGACGATGCTGCAAGACCTACAAGCACCTGCCGCAGCCTGTCGCTGACTAGACTTCACACCAGCATCAGGTAGCGCGAGGCTGAGGTTTGCAGTCGAGCGCCAGTCACAAAACACGTTCTGCGTTGGCTAGCTGCGATTTCTTTGGGCTCCAGGCGCTGTCGTTTGTGAAGGGGGCTGAGAGTCGCCGCCGGAGGACTTGCTCCGTCAGCTGGCCCTCAGCGCACGAAAAGAAAACGAAACCAAGGCTTTCCAACCGATACCTCATCTAGCCAAACGATACCTCAACTTGACAGCATGAAAGGGCTCCACATGATGACCTTGGGTTTGTTGAACTTTGCCACATATGTTGGGGCCTGCTCCAGTCTGACATTGGAGAAGTTCGACCCCTCTGTCGTGTATGTTCGCCTCAAGCATGATTTCAGCCCACCTCACAACAAGTCTCCCAACAAAGCTGGCTTAGAACATCAGAACATTCCCCAGCTCACCAAAATCATAAACCGATAGAACCAGTGGGAGAACCTTTTTGATTCTCCTTACAACCAAAATCCGAACAGCGAGATTTGGCCATGGCGCGCACATGTAGACGCAGCTCACCGTTGCAAGCTCATAAGTCACCTCCGCAAGAACGCATCCGAAGTTGACACTCTAAGTCCCCGTCAAGTTTACGCGGTGTTGCTGTACCCTCCCCCAAACTATCTTTCCCCGACAATCCCCAGAAGTGGAGTGGATAAACGCCCATGATGAATGAATGGTTCTGGACTGGATTCAACGGGTTTTGGTCATATCTATATATATATATATATATATATGTATGTAGCATGCTATGGACCTCTCTGTAACGAGAACATGAGCCTCCGCGATTGGCCCGCGGAGGCTTGCGCGGTGTCGAAGCGCAGCCATCGAAGCCAGGGCGCGCCGGTTCCCGGCTATATGTGGGCTTACGATATTCAGGGGCCCCTAATATATACCCCCTAAGAAGTAGGATTCTCCCTTAGGATAAGGACCCCAATAAGTACCCCCGCATTTCGGAATCCTCATGTCTGTGGCGTCTATGAAGACGAGGAACCAGTGTCGTTCCTTTTTTTGGGGGTGGGTTCTGTGATAGGATGCAGGCGTTATAATCACACCCGCAGCTGCGTCTTGAAACTTACGTTGTTTTCCTCCATTTCTTCACTACTTGCTCGAGCCAATTTGCATGCGGTGGCTACGAGATTACGAACCTCTGAAGGTAAGGCCAGTTCTCTCGGGTGTCCGCCTGTGCGCACAATGCTTGATCTTCTGGTTTTGTTACCGAACAACTAAAAGATGCTTTTAATCCAACAGCTGTTCTTCATGTTAAAAGAAGCCTTTCAACGAAAACCTGCTGTTTAATTAAGGCTGTGTTCTTTCGAGAAAAAGAAACACAGAGCTGATGTAGGTGCGTGGACCCAAAAGGTGCCCTGGTTTGAGACCTTGCTTTGGCTCTGTCAAGAGGTCTAATTCCTTGGTGAGAATTTCGGGTTTCGGGTTTGGGGCTATGAGGTTGTAAGGGTTAAGGTGGTTAAGGGTTTCGGGTAGGGACCTCTTTGTCAAGAGGTCTGATGCCTTGGTTAGCATGCTGACTGACCACCGAAAATCATCCGAATTTGGATGTCGGCTTGGTTTGTCCTCGGGTCAAATGGTGCTTCTTTCTCTTGTGAACTCTTCCAGGTGTACAGGCCGCCCACTCTCTTGTGGCGCCCGGAGAATTCACAAAACGTGTTAGTGCCCGCAAAAAGTGCCTCCATTTAGGGCGCACAAATCTGCATGATGACACGGCACAGGTGTGCCAAACATCGAGAGCACGGGTGTGCTCACAGGGGTGCCCTGGGTGCCAACACGAGGAGCACAGGAATGTGCTCGCGCACAAGTGAAGGCATACCTTGTTCGAGGTGGAGACATTTTTCACATTTTTTTGTAACCCAACCCCGACTTACCCATTAAGGCATCCAGGATTTGGTTTAAGGCAGGCTGCACATCAGTGCACGCGGTCAGGTGCATGTGTGACATCCTCTTTCGCCAGGGCGCATCCGCGCAATTGGACGGGGAGGGCACGAGTGAAACCCAAGGCATGAAGCCACACTGATACTCCAAGCGCAACAGATGGCCCTGGCGCTGTTATTGTCAACGTATAGCACAAGGGGGGACCAGGCGATGGCCTGCTGCCCAAGAAACGCCGGGCATCGAGGTTGAGGAAGTGACCCTCGTGGTCGAACAACATGCCGCCGAAGCCGCAGGGGTTGCTTGGTGGTTGTTGTTGGGTCTCGGGTGGCCCGAACGCGGCCAAAATTTAAAAACGTATCGGGTTTGGAGGTCGATAGTTGTGGGGAGTGTCAAAAAGAGTTCCCCAAAAGAGAAATCCCCCCCCCCCCCCCACCTCCCTCCCTCCCTCCCCCCCTCCCCCCTCCCTCCCCTCCTCCCCTCCTCCCCCCCTCCCCCCTCCCCCCCCTCCCCCCTCCCCCTCCCCCCCCTCCCCCTCCCCCCCCCCTCCCAGAGCAAATCAAAACTCCAAGCTTGGAGAACACTGGGATCCGTGCAGCAGGGGTTGTAAATGGCGGAAGAAAGTCCTAGGTCAACGTTGTTGTCTTTTGCCTGAGACGGCCAGGTCTTTCAACTGGGGGGAGGCGTCCCTTCAAGGTGCCCTTAAGGTGCCGATTCTGGGAGGGGGCCCGGCAAGTGAAGGATGCCCCTGAAAGGCGCTATAGTCAGTGATGTGGGGTATCTTGATGGCCACCCCTATCTGTCCTGTAACATACATCTGAAGACCCCGCCCTACGTGGCTGAGCCCTCTCCGCGGTCCGCCCTTCCTGAGAGCTTCGTGTAATGAGTAGAAAACAGTTCCGACTGAGCGCTTACCGCGCTGCAACAGCTTGTGAAGCAGGATTCCTCACGCTGCCTTTTGGGTTTTCGCTTACACGCATAGTTAGGGCTTGGGCTTGGGGGTTAGAGCGAGATGCCTGTGTCTTACTAAGTCTTACTGCTTCAGCATAGCGTCGCGACGTCGAGAGCACACTACGGCACAACAAGCAGGCAAACGCTCCTCCTCCTCCGCTGCTTCGGGCGCAACCTCCTCGGCCCTCCACGCAGGCACCTCTCCCTGCTGCTCCTGTGGAATGAGAACTTAACTTCACACTGGCACGAAATGTTTCTTGACTACTGCCGCTTTGGAGCTGCCGTCGGCTTGGTGAGTACAAGTAGAGCGACACACTACTTACGTTGCTTGTTTCAATCCAGGCTAGTGGTCCAAAACTTGCCGCAGAAAGTGCTGCTGCCTGTCCAATGTCTGTTGGGGATCTCACGTCCTACGCCAAAGATTCAAACCACTGCTGATTGATCTTTTGGAGCTTAAGAGTGATAGCTCTGGTTTGCCAGTCCTCTGCTCTGGAACGAGCCTCGCTGGCAAGCCATCAGCGGCAAGAAAACGGGAAAAACCAGAAACAAAAGGAGCATGTCATGGAAGAAGCTGTGGTGTTGCACCAGCGAACACACAGAAAAAGCTGGAGATGCGAAAGCCATGTGGCAGAAAACTCACACCGCGCGGGAGATGGTAATGGTTGCAAATATCGCACTGACAGGTGAACCATGCACGGCGTCATTCGGTAAAAGGTCATCATGGAAGAGCCTGTACTGTACTGTACTGCTCTCTCTCTCTCTCTCTCTCTCTCGCTCTCTCTCTCCCTCTCTCTCTCTCTCTCTCTCTCCCTCTCCCTCTCTCTCTCTCTCTTTTTTTTTCGCTCTCTCTCTCTCTCTCACTCTCTCTCTCTCCCTCTCTCTCTCTCTCTCTCTCTCTCTCGCTCTCTCTCGCTCTCTCGCGCTCTCTCGCGCTCTCTCGCGCTCTCTCGCGCTCTCTCGCGCTCTCTCGCGCTCTCTCGCGCTCTCTCGCGCTCTCTCGCGCTCTCTCTCGCTCTCTCGCGCTCTCTCGCGCTCTCTCTCGCTCTCTCTCGCTCTCTCTCGCTCTCTCTCGCTCTCTCGCGCTCTCTCGCGCTCTCTCTCGCTCTCTCTCTCTCGCTCTCTCTCGCTCTCTCTCGCTCTCTCTCGCTCTCTCTCGCTCTCTCTCGCTCTCTCTCGCTCTCTCTCGCTCTCTCTC
>CAJNDS010001359.1:20000-21547 GCA_905221605.1 Symbiodinium natans | reverse complement strand
CTCGGTTTTGATCAAAAATCCAGAAAACGAGAGCCCACCCAGAACCGTCGATTTCAGTACAAAAAATCGCATTTTGAACTGGGACCCGGGCCGATCCTGGGGTCCCCCTCATTTGGGGTGTTTTTGGAGGCACGGCCCAGGAAAAAAACCATTTGCCCACGAAGGGGGTCAGGGTTTAGGGCCCAGAAAAAAACCACATGGTCACGAAGGTCATTAGGGTTTAAATATACATAGTAAAAGAGGGTTTAGGGTTTAGGGTTTCGGGTTTCGGGTTTCGGGCTCTTGCCCGAATGATGACTGCCAGGAACCCCAAGAAAATCCAAGAAAGCTTAGGGTTAAGTTCAGGGTTCAGGGCTCTCAGCACAACTCAGAAGAGAAGATGTAACAGCAGCAACGGCAAGAGAGAGAACGGGGTACTTCGCCACCCAAGGCTCCATCTCGGCAATGGGCTCCTCCACTTTCGACACGAAGACTCCCCCCGTGGCTTTGCCGGCCTCGCCGAAGGTGATGAGTTCATCGCCCTCCTTTGCTTGCCCTAAACCCTAACTTTAAACCCTAAACCCTAAACCCTAAACCCTAAACCCTAAATACACCCTAAACCCTAAATAAGCCCTAAACCCTGAAACCCAAACCCTAAACCCTAAACCCTAAACCCTAAATCCTAAACCCTAAACCTAAACCCTAAACCCTAAACCCTAAACCCTAAACCCTAAACCCTGAACCCTAAACCCTAAACCCTAAACCCTAACATCGCCCACCTTGGGGTCATCGCTCTTGATCAGCGCATCGGCAGCCTCGGGATCCTTGTTTTTAAGGACCCAGACCTCGGCGTTCCTGCCCAGATAGAATGGGGGCCTTAGTTGCTCTAGCCCTAAACCCTAAACCCTAAACCCTAAACCCTAAACCCTAAACCCTAAACCCTAAACCCCAAACCCCAAACCCTAAACCCTAAACCTCCAAAAGTGTACACTTTCAGTTCTCTAGGAGATTATCTTATCCCCCAAAAGTGTATAAAGTATACTCCTTCAGCTACTAAGAGGCCGACCTCCGCTTAGAGTCAGCTTCTTAAAGCCGGTCGCCTTGTTGCAGAAGAAACCTTAGTTGTCCAGTGTCCTGGGGAACTAAAGCCTCTAAAGGGAATACATAAGAACCCCAAAAGGTTATAAGGGTTACCCACTCTACTACTAAGAAGCCTTCATAGGAGTCTGATGTGTCGAACTTGATCGGCCTTTCCTTCAACTTGAACTTCTGGACCCTTCCACGTCCCCATACCATTTTGTTCGCCGACAGAGATCCCACGCTCGTCATGCTTCCATCCGTCAAGTTTACCCTCGCACCTGACTGGAAGCACGCGCCATACTTGTTGATTCCGAGCTTGAGGAAGAAACCTTAGTTGCTGAGTTCACAGGCCCCCAACAAGTGTACACTTTCAGTTCTATAGGGGGTGGGTAATATAGTACCCCAAAAAGTGTAAAGTGTACTAATTCAGCTGCGAAGAAGCTTTGCAGCAGGAAGACCTGGTCCCAGCAGGCGGAAGCACGGCAAGC
>CAJNDS010001359.1:0-15000 GCA_905221605.1 Symbiodinium natans | reverse complement strand
CCCTGGAACCCTGGACCCCTGGAGCCCTGAAGCCCTGGAGCCCTGCAACCCCAAACGCTGCTGGCAGCCGGATCTCTGCGGCTCATGGGGTAGTTGTAAGTAGGGTGATAAGTGCTGTAAACGGGGGTAGTGAGGAGGGGATCTGTTGCTCCCCTGAGAGGCCCTGAACATTAATGTTAGGGATCAGTTCTTCGGGTCGGGGCAAGTTCTGGGACGGTTTTCAACGGCTCGGGGGTGGAGGTTGTAGAAAGGCTTAAGTTGCACGCGAAGGGGTTTGTGTGAAAGGCTTCCATAGGTTTTCCTGGTCCAGAGATCGAAAGAAGTCCCTAACCCTAAACCCTAAACACTGTCTAATTCGTCCCGAAATTGTTGCCCTGCACTGTGGCTGGTCTGCTTGGCGGGTGGCAAGAAAAAAACCTAAACTACAAAACTGCAGTGAGCGACCCCCCTACATTCCCAGAGGTTTCCAAAATGGGCTCAGAAGGGTGTGACTGCAAGCTGTAGGTTTGAAGGGTTTAGGGATGTTTGGGTTTTAGGGTTTAGGGATTGAGGGGTTTAGGGGTTCAGGGTTCAGGGTTTAGGGTTTAGGGGTGTAGGGTTTAGGGCTTCGGGAGGCGGTGCTCAGGGCCCCAAGCTTGTGAGGTTGAGCTCTTCAGGGCCAAGGAGGCGCCCGAGCCTAGACAACAGAGATTCGCACTGCGAGAGGTCGCCGGAGCTGAAGGATGAGATCAGCAAGGAAGTGAAGAAGGCCACGGACGGTTTAGGGTTTAGGGTTTAGGGTTTAGGGTTTAGGGTTTAGGGTTTAGGGTTTAAGGTTTAAGGTTTAGGGTTTAGGATTTAGGGTTTAGGGTGTAGGGTGTAGGGTTTAGGGTTTAGGGGGTGTAGGGTTTAGGGTTTAGGGTTCAGGGTTCAGGGTTAAGGGTTGAGGGTTTAGGGTTATAATAGGGGGTACTCCCTACTAAGACCATTAGTATACGGGGTAACATCCGCGGAGTGCGGAAGGGGGTTGGGTGGGGCTGCTTTCGTACTGACCGCTGCCCGCGCGAAGGATTCGTGCTGTGCATGGAAAGACCACAAAGCCTGCAATGGGCCCGCCTAAAAAGACACGGAATCCCAGCATCTGCATGCCTTGGGATGTTCCCCCCTTATACTAACAGTCCTTAATTGGGATTATAATCGCGGGGGGGGGGGGGGGGGGGTACGATAATCCCTATTAAGGACTGTTAGTATAAGGGGGGACATACCGACGGATGCCTCAGATGCCCAGGACCCGTCGAACCTCACCCAGGTCGAGGCCATCTGCCCTAGGCTCAGGAAGTGTTGGGGCGTTATCGTCTTTTTACCTTTCAGCTGCGGTATAATCAGGCAGGTCCTTAGCCTTAGTTGGTCTTAGTTCTGAAGTGAACCGTGGACCCAGCAGACCGTCAGAGCCCTTGCTTGTGGCCTGCGGGTGCGAGAGCCGATGCCAAAGCCCTCAAGACGAAAGCCCCCAATGGTCCCACATGCTGCATTCCATACAGGCAAGTGGTGCCCTGCCCTGCCCCCTCCCCCCCCCCGGCCCCCCCCAAAATCTCCACCAGAATCTATTGAGGCCTCTACATCCGTGTCGGGCGATATGCTGCGGCCATCGCGCTGCTCCTGTGCTGCATATTGGTTGTTGCATGCTGCGGGTTGAGGTTCAGGATGGAGGTGAGTAGTTGGGGGATTGATGAATGAATGGTGCTTAAGCCATTTTTCCTGTACCAATTGTCCCGTTCGGCGGTCACGGTTACGAAACCTCCCCTTGCCTCTTTTGTTGAAACTTCGTTTGTTGCAACGTATTGCGGTTCGCCGTCTTTAGGTTCTCTCCCAGTGAAGGTTACGTGCTGAGATGCGGAGGCCGAGTGCCAGCAAACCTCGGAAGTGCAAAGTCGTAAAGCAAGGGCTGGCCAAGAAACCCTCATCTCTAAAATGGTCTCAGGCTCATGGGAGCACCTCCAGAGGAAGCGAAGGCAGACACGCCGCTTGACTTGCAAAGTTTCCTCTTCGGGGTTTAAGGTGGAGGGTTTGGGGTTAGTAAGGGGGGGTCCGGTTTTCCAAAGAGGGTCCATAAGGGAGAGTGTCAGGCTCGGTGCGATCTCCGAGTTTCTGGGCTGGGCCGCCTGATTGTTTTCATGGCGGCGGCTACGTACACAGCTGCGAAAATGAGGGTCCATGATTTTTTGATCAGCCTCCAGATGGAACGAGTTCCATGGTTTTGCTGCAGGAACCAGGCCACTGAGGCCTTTAAGGCTTTGGAAGCACTAACCCAAGACGCTCATGAACTCAACACCTACTTTGCGGAGGTTCTTGTTGTACCAGGACCCTTTCAGGTATTCCACACCAAGAACCCGAAGTCCCACAAGACAAAGCGCCCCGCAAGAGCCCCCAAACTCCCAAAAAACCTCAACCCAAAACCCTAAGCCCTAAACCCTATATCCTAAACCCTAAACCCTAAACCCTCAAGGCCCTAAAGCCCCCAGAGGACTGGCCACCTCGAGTGCCTCTGCCATCTCGTGACGGCCTACCTCCGGCAGCTGCAGCAGAGGGCTGTGCCCAGGCTTCTACTATTTGCTCAAGGTTTGGGGTTTAGGGTTTAGGGTTTGGGGTTCTTCGAGTTGCTTAAGAACCGCCCCCGGGCCCCCCCCCCCCCCCAAAAAAAAAAAAAAGTAAGAAATATTCTTCCTTATTAGTACAGGGATTATTGTGTTTGATTCTTTCGGGGTTCTTAAGCAGAAAGTAGGCTTTAAGTGTCCTAAGGGTGAAGGATCTCAGGGATTGTAACGATTTCTGGGATTCTAGGGATTTTAGGGATTTTAGGGATTTTGGGGAGTTGAGGGACGTTAGGGATTTTGGGGGTTTTCAGGGATTTAGGGAATGTTAGGGATTTCAGGGGTTTTGGGGTTTAATGGAAAAGGGATGTTATGGCGAGCTCCCAGCTCCACCCCAAAAGCAGGACGCCTGCCTTGGTTCTTGCAGCCGTTTGGCGGTTAGCGCCCAGGGTTTAGGGTTTAGGGTTTAAGGTTTAGGGTTTAGGGTTTCTGGCAGCCACTTGGAAACGGCATTGTGCAAGAACTGAGGTACTACACATCCGCAATGGCATTGTGCAGTTGGTGTTAATTAGGCATCTTCCATATATATGTATATATAACATGACATCGTTTTCACTTTCGTGCACACATGGCGGCTGTTCTAAAGTAGGTCCCTCCACTTCCCTCAAAATGGACCCTAACTTACAACAAGCCTCTGCTGGGTTTCGTGATGCAAGCACCGATCATCCGACCCTTCGGGGGCATGAAGAGGACAAGCTGAGCCCCCTTGTGCGACTGCATTGGATTTGGAGTTCTGGGCTTCGGGCTGTAGGCTTCAAGTGAAGTATGATTTTAGGGTCTGGATCCGGGCCTTGTAGTTGCCGCATCTACCCGCAAGTCCACAATCCAGGCCCAAAGACTTGAATCCTGAACTCCCAGCACAGAAAGTGTTGGGCTCGGCAAGCATACCGAGGAAACGAAGTGGGTGTCGTCACCGGAGAACGCAGAGTTGGCGCTTTGACCGCCCAACAGCTGGGCTCGTTCTTACCGAGGTGTCGGGGTATAGAGTTTGTGTTTTTGGAGTAGGTCCGAAAGGGTTTAAGGTTTTTGGCAGGCAATCGGGAATCCGAGTTGAATGTGTAATTCATTGTACGGTGCCAGTCAGACTCTGCCTTTGCTAGCTGAGCTGATTGACGTTTGGTCCTCAAGGGCTTACGGTTGAAGAGCCGCGCCGTACATCTTGAACCTGTGATGCTTGCTCTGCTTGGCTTCGCTAAGCCGTCAGCTGCGGCGTATGGGATGATAGCTTCTGGACATTGGTCAGAAATTCTGTGGGTAAATTCCCTTTCCACCCTGTCGAGAAACTGAGCTCTTTGTGCTTTGCTACAGTGCGGCTCCCTGAACTCTAGACCTTGTACCTAAACCACCTTAGACTGCAATCCCTAAGTCCTCGAAGCCTAGGCGGGCAGATGCCGTGCTGCCTTCCAAAAACAGCGGCCTGTGGCGGAGATGGCAAAGCAGGCCGTGCCATGTCATCTTATTTCCTCCCGTCTGCGCGGGACGCGAAGGGTTTGGGGTTTTGGGGTTGTTGTGGGTGTGGAGAATTGGGGTCTCCCGAAAGCATGGGCTTTGCAAGAAACACCCAAGTGAGCAACGCGCATCCATCTCACTGATGAAAGCACGACATGCTGCTGCTGGTAGCTGCGGTTCCAAGTCCACGGAATTCCGAACATCTCGTTGAATCCATGCTCGGCCCTGCAGATCCTCTTAGGGTTTGGGTTCATTGCTTACCCTCGCATGAGGCAGGTAAGGCAGATGACACGACGCCCGAGTCTCTAGTCCACTATCGGGTAAACTGGCCAACTTCGTGGAGAGAAGGCCAAGCCGGATCCATCGGAGAAGGACGCGCACGCCACTTGGCTGAGAGCCCTCCGCCCTACTTCAGCCCCGGACTGGGCGAGGGAGTGGGGACTTGGGTTGATCTAGATGGCCCAACAAAGATGACAATCCCTGCCAAACTCTGTGCTTGTGCCACCAGTTCAGGGCCACCCTCAAATAGTTTTTTGAATATGTGTATTGCTTCACAGCGACAGCTCTTCAGACATCCCACTGCTCTGTGTAGACACAGGGGGCTTCGCGCTGCAAGGAAGCTGTCAAGATGTGCACCGAGCTGCGAGCCGTCCTCCTGAAAGTGTTTGGAGAGAAGAGGCCTTTCGCAATTGCATTAGCAGCACGCCTCGTCCCAGCTTACCACTATGATAGTAAGATTGTAAGGGAGGTGGTCCATTGGCTCGACAGTTTAGGGTTTAGAGTTTAGGGTTTAGGGTTTAGGGGCCACTGTGTGCAGCAGGTGCGACGACTGGATGAAGAACTCTGGTCGCCCCAAGATTCGCGCTTTCATGAAGGACTGCCTCAAGCGCGGCTTGGACCCCCTTGGTATTTGAGAGCGGCTCTCCCTGCAAAATTCTTTGCTGACGGCTCAGCCACAAGCTTCGGGTTTAGCCCGCAACCTAAATGCGGCAACCGAACCAATCGTTGCAAACCTTATGCGCATGAGCCTTGCCTCGGGTTGGACACTGGGCTCTTCCATAGCCCGAGTCACTTGTCGCCCAAGTCCGCAACCTCCCCGACAATGCAGAAACCATTGCCGAAGGAATCCTGACCCTGAACTCTCCTCCCCTTTCACCTAGTTTAAATGACACCCTCGTGCATGCCCCAAGGGAACGAATTTCGGGCAACGTGGCCTGCCTGCACCTGCGACATCAGATGGACTGTTGAACCTCGTGCCCTTGATCTCGGAGGGGGTCAGAAAGGGTTTGAAACAAGTCCAATAAGTCCAATATAGTGACCAGCATAGTTTGTGTTAGGGAGGCGGGGCCGGCCTCTGCACAAGACCCGGCCCGATGCACCCAGAACTCTCTTCTTGCATGCTGGTGTGGGTCGAACGTTTCAGGGGTTGCTGGGGCTTAAGCGCTTTTTGGGTGGCATTGTATACGTCATCATACGTCAAAAGATGTCAAAGGCCACAAGCCTGGGGCCCAGCGCGCAGACTCGAGGTTCTTTTGCCATTGTGGCCACGTCTGCCTACGCGAAATCGCAGTTCTGACTCAGGGTAGCCAAACTGTGGGTGTGAGGAAGGTTGCATGTGAGGCAAACCGTCAGTGCCAACATGCCTATTGGTGGGGTACGCGTATCCTCCGTCGGTGGCACGTGACCCTAATCGTAAACCATCCAGCAGACAGCACAGGTGACACCCCGAACCTAAAGTCCAGCGTGCAACTCAGGGCCCTCTTGGCCATGCATGCGGTGCAGTGGGCCGTGACCCACCCCGAGATTCGGGAGGAGCACGACGCTTTGAGCAGTTGGCAGAGTCTTTCGTACTGTTACTTCCAGGAGTGTCTGTAGCCCAGTTCGTTTTAGGGGATGTCATGGGGTCAGGCAGTTTGACATGACGAGGTGGGGAGGGGTGACCTCGTACGATGCGTGGGAGGAGAGAAATCCTGAGCTTAAAGCTTCAATTTGTGCCCTGCAAGTTGGGGTCTGAGTTGTGCAGGGCACCTGTGACCCCATACAGCCGAATAAGAAGGAACAAGATGCAAGTATCCCTGATTCCTCAGCTTCCTCTGAACCTAAGCTTTTTACCTCCATCTCAGTTTCTAAGGACGACAGCCTTGTCGTGGACGACCTGAGTAGTCTTGGGCCACTCGGCTGCGTGATGGTGGCATACGCGAACATGCCCGCATGATGCGAGAGCAATGAGTGCACGATCGCAGCAGGGCTGCCAGGGCTGCCGCACTAGCCGTCACAACCCTTGTGCACGATGCCCAACAGCTCTCCTCTGCTTTCAATGCAGACAAGACATTGGCTAAGAGTCTTTTTCTGCCTTGTCAAGAGGATCTTTAGGCCCAACTGCGACACGATGCAGCCACTAAACCCCCCCCAAGTTGAGAGGGCCTTACAGGGGGTTAGGGGTTGGGCTTTGGGGTTACAAAGGACACCCCCCCCCCCCCCAAGTTTAGAGGGCCTTGCAGGGGTTAGGGGGGGTTTAGGGTTTAGGGTTGAGGGTTTAGGGTTTCGGGTTTGGGGTTTCGGGTTACAAAGGGGGTTTTGGGTTACAAAGGACTGCTTGCTCCAAGCTGGAGCTGTACGACATCGCGGAGAAGGCCTTTCAGGAAGCGACGCGC
This sequence comes from Symbiodinium natans, assembly GCA_905221605.1. NCBI lineage: Eukaryota > Dinophyceae > Suessiales > Symbiodiniaceae > Symbiodinium > Symbiodinium natans. Next base: position 8,267 of record CAJNDS010001359.1, on the reverse strand, counting down.
GCCTTCCACGCCCGGCGCCCAGATCTCCCTAAACCCTAAACCCTAAACCCTAAACCCTAAACCCTAAACCCTAAACCCTAAACCCCAAACCCCAAACCCCAAACCCTAAACCGTCCAGCTGTGCGGGTGCCTAAATCCCCAAATCCTAAACCCTAGCCGTATCGGAGTGGGTTCTTCTTGTGTACCACCCCCTACCCCAAACCCTAAACCCTAAACCCTGAACCCTAAACCCTAAACCCTGAACCCTAAACCCTGAACCATAAACCCTAAACCCTGAACCCTAAACCCCTAAACCCCTAAACCCCTAGACCCTAAACCGCGCAAAAGGCCCGCTACTGGGAGACCGAGAACAAGCCCGCCATTGGCCTCGTGCTGTACAACTACTCGGAGCCAGGGCTTTGACGTTTGGGTTTAGGGCCTGGGGGGCTGGGCCTGTCAACCCCCTTCTCTCCAAGATGATCTAATCCATCCATCCATCTATCTACCTACCCCTACCTACCTACCTACCTCCCTGCCTACCTACCTACCTACCTACCCACGCACACACACACACACACACACACACACATATATATATATATATATAAATAAAAAAATTCGGGGCCGTGCAGGCCCTCTTCGTTTTTGGCTTGCCGCTGTCCTCAGGATAGGGCTATGAAGCCACTCCGTTGCTTCAGAAGGCCAGTGCAAGCCACTAGTCTGGTACATCTCAGCCACGAGTCCAGGACCTGTTGCTTCAGCTGGGTCGCTTCGACGAAGCAGAGGCGACCTGCCGCAAGGCCATGGAGCATCACGCGACCCGGATCGACCTAGTTGTTTGCATGGCTTCGTTCTCGTCTGCCAGCTTGGGAGGTGTTCAGATGATTTCAGATGAATGCAGTTCGGGTGTTTACCACGTACGACTGGTGAATCAGCGGTCCGAGTCGTGGCTTCCAGGCACCGTGTTCCCCTTCTCCTAGGATTCTCGGCTTCGAAACCCTCCGAAGTGCTCCGAGGTTACTGGGACAACCTGGGGCAACCTCTAGAAACCATGTGTTTGGTGAGACTGCATGGGTTGGTGGGGCCGCTCAGAGCAGACCGGTACCAAGGACGCAGGCGAGGAGTATGCTGCCCACCTGCATGTTGATTGTGGGCTTCCGAAATGGGGATCCCACTTGTTTGGAGCCCTTTGACAGACGGTCAGACGGGGTGTATAGGGGACACCGGGGACCCCAATTTTTGGAAACCCCGCTGGTTTTTCGCATCGCACGAGCACAGGGCTCATGACCTCACCCGAGGCAAAAAGTTGCCTGAAAGAGTGCCTCGGCTCCTGGCGGGGGGGGGGGAGGAGGGAGGGCAGGAGGAGAGAAATTCTTTGTCATGTGGCAGGTTGTCACAGGAGTGCAAGGGCCAAGGAATGATAGGGCTCCCCGATTTGCATCCTCGTGTGCAGAAGGAAGCACATCAACCCTTGAGTTCATGTGAGGATTCTGGCCTGCAAGTGCTGTGAATATTCCAGCCACTCGGATGCAAGTGGCTTGAGGCCCCAAAACCCCAAACCCTTAGACCACAAGCCCTGAAGGTATGGAGCAAGAAAAGTGCACCCAAAGCCTCAAGTCTTTCGAGCCTGCGGAAACACGATACCTGCAGTCCGCAGCACGCAGAATCTCAACAGGGGCTTATACGGATGTTTCGGTGTCGGATTTCGGGTTCTGGGGCTCAGAAATGTGCTTCATTCCAGGCGGAGGTTCACAAGCCTGTAGGGAAAGGGTTTAGGGGTTGCAAAGGGTTCAGGGCCTCCCGTGCTACACTCTCTGAGCTCTTCCCCGTTGTGCTTGTGGTTGGACTGCTGGATTTCATCGTTCCTTCTGGGTTTAATTGGAGGTGTTTTATTCTACCTTCCAGGAGTCCGGAACGTTCCAGGTAGTTTCCACAAGTAACCCCTTAGCACCCTTATATACTCCAGTATAGCCTTGTTTGAGAAGCTTTGTACAAGGGAGCCACCTCAGAACTCCCGAACTCCTGTTTGGTTCGACTGGCGAGGTGGGCGGGTGAAGACCATGATCCGTCTGCGCACGAAGCTTGCCGCCAAGCATTCCGCCGCCAAGGACTTGGGGACTTGGGGCTCGGTTATTGATGTACCCGTGTGTTCGTTACGTCCACGCCTTTAATCAAGTTCACGTGCTTCTTTCTTTCATGTTTTTCAATTGCGTTCTCTTCACAGTCATCACATGCACCCCTTCCATGTTGTAGGCGATTGTACGTGAGCTCTTCAACAACCGACCCTTAAAACCCTGACTGTTGGTCCTTGCAATCATTAGGGACAAGGTATTCATCTGATACTTTGGGACCGTGTTCATGTGGGTCTTTGGCGGACTTGTTCACTGACTATCCGGAATTCTGATTATTCTTGCATGACTGACAATGATGTAGCGCATGAACGAAGTGAACGCAGAGAAGAAAAAGAGAGTGAACGAAAGAAACTACAGCGAGAACGCAAAGACGCTTGCATCTTACATGATTTAAATGGGCTTTTGGGGAGTTCGTGTTCACCTTGCTGATTATGCTCGCTCCTTCCATTCACTAAACCCGGAACCCAAAACCCAAAACCCAAAAACCCTAAACTTTACCCTAAACCCTAAACCCTAAACCCTAAACCCAAAACCCTCCTCAGTCGCTGGCTCCGATGGCAGCGGAGACCCCACTCCTCCCGCACCTCGGAGACATGCCAGAGACCCCAAAACCTCATAATGTACATATATAGATGTGTACACATTATACACACATGTATATATGTGTATACTTATATATTATATAAATATTCTATTATGTACATATATATACAGATGTTTCTAGGTGAACCCTGAACTTTGCACCCTCAACCCCCGACCTCCCGTTTCTCTCATTTTGGTCTTGCGTGGGGCGCGGAGGATGACGATGCGCCGGGGAAGGTCTTGGCAGTTTGTGTACCAATGGCAGTGATTTTGAGGGCCGGTGCTGATTAGAACTATATCGACAGCTTCTTATGACAGCTTCACCCAAGGCTTCTCGCCGATTCAATTAGGCAACAGCAAGGTGTTCACGTATACTTGGTCTACGTTTCGCCATGATCTATACGACCCTCCCGGCCTGCCGCAACACAGCCGGCCCCTAAACCCTAAACCTTAAACCCTAAACCCTCAACCTTAAACCCTAAACAGTGGACCAGAACACGACCCACGCAACTCACAGCCTTAACAGCCCCCCCATGTCTCCTCATCTTGAAGCGCAAGACGCCCGAAACCCTAGCAGAAGAAGAGAGCTCGAACCTGAAAATTTTCGAGCTTCGGATCTGGGACTCGCATTGTTTTCCCGACTCTTAGAGAACGTGGGCCCAGGCCCAGCTACTATGTCGACTCGCAGTTGACCAGTGAGGTGCCAGAGGGGGTGTGATTTAGGGATTTAGATTTTAAGGGAGGGTTGAGGGCGCGAACGTTTCTCTTCACATTTGGGCCATTTGTTGGGAGGGTTGTGGAGTTAGTGAACGAGGTCAACACCAGCCCTTTTGGACATGGGGGGGGGTGGCTGATCTTCGTCATGGTCTCTCATTATGTGGTTCCAGTGACTTCATGGGGATTATGCTAGAACAGGGACCCCCCAAAAGGGCCATTAAGATCCAGAGCGCCGCAACGTAGTGCGCGCTGACTCTTGCAAACTTCGAGCCGCTGCTTTGTGATGAGAGGGGGCGTTTGAGACTCCCGACTAACCTCATGAATGCCAGAGTGTAAGAAGCCCAGCGACGACACGTTGGCAGCCTTAACTACTATTTGCTTAAGAACCCCCCAAAAAGAAAGTACAACAATAATCCCTATATTGCCCTTATAAGGAAGAGAGTTTCTTGTTTGGGTGGTTCTTAAGCAGTTGGTAGCCCTAAACCCTAAACCCCAAACCCCAAACCCCAAACCCTAAACCCTAAACCCTAAACCCTAAACCCTAAACCCTAAACCGTGAAGCCTGAGCCATGCCAGCTGTAAACTCCCAACAGGACCAGCCCTGAGCTCCCAGCTCGTGTCTATTATTTGCTTGAGAACCCAAGCAAATAAATAACTAAAGAAATAGAAAATACATAAATAGATAAATAAATAAATAAACATATATATATATATATACATACATATATCTACACACACACACATATATATATATATATACACGTAACATATCCCCTACATTGCCCTTATAAGGAATAATGTTTTGATTTTTTTCAATACATTTTTTGGGGGGGGGATTCTAAAGCAAATAGTTGTGACCCCTTCCAACCCCTCAACGCTACTTGGAGGTCCATGGGCAGTTATGAGAAGGGTTGTAAGTATGGCAATCAGACGTATTACCCCACTTAGGGTGCTTGGAACCCCACTTCCCTAAACCCTAAACCCTAAACCCTAAACCCTAAACCCTAAACCCTAAACCCAATTCCAACTGGCCATGAAACCTCCAACCATACCCCGTCGTGGTGGCTGAGGAGGTCCCGAAGGGCCGCTCCAAGAAGAGCAAGAGGAGACTGCGGGAATGTCGGGAGGGTCACCCACTTTTGTGGGGTCGGGAGCCATGCAGATGCCCTCAAACTCGGGAATATCGAGGCTTTCCCAAAAATGGTACCCCCCCCTGGTATACCCCGGCAAATACTCTAATCCTTTCTATGGGACCCCCCGCAAGATGGTACCCCCTATTTTCGGAAACCAGCAGCAGAACTCAGAGCCACCTGAAACCAACATTTTGCTCAAGAACCAGCCTCAGCGCCTGTCAATTTCGCGGTCAAGAGCTCGTTAGCGAGAAGGGCCGGTCGACCGACGAGCCCTTCGTTGCTCGGTGGCGAAGCTTTGGAACATGACTCTGGTCTTGAAGAGCAGCTTCATTCATTTACAGGAACATGGACGATTGACTTCGCGCTCAAAGAGTCTTCCGCCAAAGCTCCAGGTGCGATGCCAAAACACCACCGACAAGTACTTGGAGCAGGTACAACATCGGGCCACCAACTTGCAGCCGTTGCCGCCCTTGCCGCCTCCACCAACTCCTGCGCCTGAAGATGACGAGATGGCAGATGAGGAGCAGGACCCGGAGTTCCCAGGCAGCCGTGGACATCCAGAGTTGTGCCGCCGACCGTGTGTGTTCGTCGGGCATGGTTCCTGTCAAGCAGGACTGGATTGCAGGTTTTGCCATTTCACACATGACCGTGGCTTTCGGCCTTCCAAGCGCTTGCGTAACAAGATGCGGGGCTTAAACGTTCCCAGTATCCTGTTGCTCTTGCGCAACGGCCTGCAGATGAAAGCCGCCCAACTTGCGCAAGACCTGCCTTCCTTCCACAATCTACGTGCCATGATTGAGCATGCCTGGGCCAATGTGGACCAGACGGCAGCCCACGTCGAGCAAACTCTCCAGGCGCGCGTGTCCTCGCATCCGGTGAGTGCCTTGCTGGGTGACCAGGTCATCGGCAGGCTGGATCCCGTCCTCTACCAGCAGATCCGCCAGGAGTTGACAGCCTTGCGCGCTGGCTGCCCTGAACCTGTCACTCCGTAGCGCGAGCTTCTGATCTGCTCGGGCCAGATTCAGGGTTTTAGTGAAAGTTTAGTGTTCATGGTTCAGGGTTTACAGTGCTGGGGTTGCACCGGGGCTCCGTGCATGCCGAGCAAGTCTCTCTCGGCTCTTTACCGCGAAGCCGACGCAATCCAGACCGCTGGTTGCTCCAGCTGTTTCGCTCACGAGAAGCAGATGGGTTCCAGCAAGTGTTTGAAGATCGGTCACAGCATAAGATGCCCCACCCAACACACGCAAAGTACCGCTTTGCTACTTGCCACTCTTCTGCAGCACCACGCCTGCGAAAATGTGCTAGTACTTAATGCTTTGTTGATCCGACCTTCGTCTCCACAGGGAAGTGGAAACATAATGTTCGGTCCGGCTTTAGGTTCAGGACTGGGTTTATACAGGATTTAGGGTTTAGGGTATCCTCGAACACTACATGACCACGCATTTCGGCAGTAGCGTGGCGGGCATGGGGCTTCTTTCGATATAGTCTTGGGCACTACATGAACCCTAAACAGGCTTCTGGTGCATACACTTTGTCGTAGCATAGGGTATAAGATGCCAATCTTGGGGTTCATTCGGTCCGGTTTGCACAATCTGGCTGCGCCAGATGGGGTTTAGGCCCAATGAGTTGCGATCATCTGCATGGCAATGTGATTATTGGTATGATCTTCGCCTTCGCCCTGTCGTGGTCAGTGATGCCTGTTGCAGCTCTCACGACGGCCAGGCCTCCGATCTTGCATATGAAGCGATCTTCAGTCGCCCTAAATAGAACCGGGCAGACCCGTACAGAATCCAACGACCAGAAATGCTCACGTGGATGTCACGACAAATCGAAGGTCCTTCTGCAGTCGAAGCACTAAACCTTAAAGCAAGGCCGGAGGTGGAGGTTATGGGTTTTTTCAAGATCTTGTCTACGCTCGATGAGCAAGCACACTGCCTGCATCCCGCCAAGACGGGTTCTCCGAGCGCGTGACGCAGAACAATGAGAGTTGCTTTAGATGATTGCAATCTCATGGTCAGCACAAGGTAAGGGCTGGGCACTCGACACTCCTAGTGTTCATGTTGCAAGGCATCGCAACTCGAGGCCCAACCCAAAGGGTCGTCGGTTGTCATGTGCCTAGGGTGAAAGAAGCTCAGCACACTGTTTCCCAAAGCCCCGCAGCCCCTGACATCCCCGTCTTTCTTACGTACCCCACCGACCTTTTGCAACGCCAACCTCCTGCACTGATGGCCGACAGACCAGAGTTTACTATGCTAAATTGAATGCAAACCGTTGAGCACTAAATTGGACTTGTTGGTTGGATGCTGGCCTGGATTCAGACGGCTGTGAAGAGTAGATCTGACAATTACTCTGAGGGACATGTTTTTTTTTCCCATTCTGCCACCATTTCTCGCATGCTGAGTCTCTTTAGATCCCAGCGTCCAAGCGACGAGGCGCCTGCTTTGGCACGTCTTGGTTCCGCATTTCATGATGTTTGAAGGTCCACTCCACTACTGCCGGTTTGCCTTGGGCACACTCTGTACATCTTTGAGTTCGCAAGTACCGAACACCATACAGTTGTGCATCTGCTTGTACCCATTGTGGGCTCATTGGCAATGAGAGTCAGATTGTGGCAGTGGCGCATATGCATCTCTTTGTGCACGATCGAATTGCAGTCGAATCGGCCAAAACTACTGTTCTGATGTGGGATTCTTGGCAATCGGCGTCGCTCTTCACGCAAGTATCATAAGCCTACGTGTCGCTGAAGCGGAAACTTGCAGTTTCTTACTCACAAGTGCAGAGTCCGCCGACGCCTCAGTATCAAGCAAAGCGCGTCCGCGAGGACGGGCACTTTTATTAATTCCACCACTGTCTTGGGAGCGATAGGCTCTCTCCGAAGCTGCGAGGGAGACGTTCCACGTAGGAAGGTGCTCAAGCAAGTCGAGGTTTTTGAGATACAGGGAATTGTAAGTGGACCCCTGTGTCTACAGTCACTTGGGGGTGGGCAGAGTGGTACAAGTCAACGACGAAACCCTTGCAGGCGGCCTTGTGCACGATCGACTTGCAATCGAGTCGGCCAAAAGTACTGTTCTGATGCGGGATTCCTGTCATTCTCGTCACTCATGCATTTGTCATGATACCTGCGTGTCACTGGGGCGGAAACTTGCGCGTTCAGCGCGAGATGGGATGGGTCGGTAGAATGTGTTTTTCTGATGCGATGCATGCACGCGCACACACGCAGGCGCACGTGCACGACATGCACACGCACGCCCACACCACTCCCACATCCACTCTCACACACACACACCCACGCACGCACGCACGCACGCACGCAGACACACGCACGCACGCAGACGCACGCGCCCACGAACGCACGCACGCCCGCACGCCCGCACGCACGCACGCACGCACGCACGCACGCACCCACACCCACGCACCCACACCCACGCACCCACACACACGCACCCACACACACACACACACAGAGACACAGACACAGACACACGGACACACACGCCCACACACACACACCAGAGCACACACTCACGCGCGCGCACGCACACACACACACACACACACACACACACACACACACACACACACACACACACACACACACACACACACACACACACACACACACACACACACACACACACACACACACACACACACACACGCACGCACGCGCACGCACGCACGCACGCACGCACGCAAGCACGCACGCACGCACGCAAGCACGCAC
>CAJNDS010001358.1:777211-808076 GCA_905221605.1 Symbiodinium natans | reverse complement strand
CCCCCCCCCCCCACGCCGACCCTAAAACCTAAACTCTAAAAACAAAACTTTCGCTCAAAACGTTTCGCTCAAAACGTTTCGCTCAAAACGTTATTGGGACCCAAACCCTATACAATTTCTATAAACCCTAAACCCTAAGCCCTAAACCCTAAACCCCCTAAACCCCCTAAACCCCCTAAACCCCCTAAACCACCTAAACCCTAAACCCTAAACCCGAAACCCTAAACCCGAAACCCTAAACCCTAAACCCTGAACCCAGTAGGTTTAGGGCGTCAGGTTCTGGGCCCGGTTTCGGGGTTAGGACTTACAGGGTTTGGGGGGAGATGTGGGGGGGGGGGGGGGGGGGGGGGGGGGGGGGGATGTGTATATGTATATATTATATATCTATACCGATATACATCTCTATATATATTACTTTTACATACATTAAAAAGTATTTTTGATTTTGTTGGTGAAGATTGTTTTGCTTGCGGAGCTTGCAGCTCAGCTTGCAGCTCAGCTTGCTGAGGCTGCAACGGCCCCATGCAAAGAGAAGCTCTCTGTGTTCTGTCACATCGACTCTCGCCTCTCTCTGCACACTCGGGCCTCAACTTCAAGTCAAGCCCTAATGGGTTTTAGGGTTTAGGGTTCAGGGTTTAGGGTTTAGGGTTTAGGGTGTAGGGTTTAGGGTTTAGGGTTTAGGGTTTAGGGCCCTAATGCTTCCTATAGGCGTTCTACCTTGGACTCTCAAGGTTTGTACCCTTGGGTTTTGGGGGGACCCTTGAAAAAGATCCTTAAGGTAGAGTAAGGGCCAGACTAGGAGTAGGGGAACCTCTAGGGGTACAACCTTAGGAGTACGAGCCTTAATCCCTTGACTTTCACAAATAAGAGGATACCAAAAGCATAAACCCTAAGCCTAGGGAGCTTGGACAGCGAAGCGAACACTTCCGCCTGCATCCAGCGCGACATCTGCCTGCTGGGCTGTCAGCGAGTGAGTGCTCAAAAGACGATGAAAGACTTTAGGGTTTGCCGCGACGGTTCCTGCTACAAACCAATACCAACCCTCAACCGAATTCAGCCGCCTATGATGCTGGGTGAAACGAGAACTCTCCTAAAGCCTCAACCTTGGACCATAACACCAACCCAAGAGCTTGTTCCCTAAACCTTATCCCTGCCCAGTTTTCTACAGCTCAAACCCCCAGATCAACCAAACCAGACTGCCGAGATCCTTTGTTTTGGAATGCCCCGAGCCCGAGGGTCCCACGAGCGTGTTGACCGAGTTTTGGCCGAAAGAAAGTTTTTGGTTTCCCTAAACGCTAAGCCCTAAAGCTCTAAAGCCCCAAAGCCCTAAAGCCCTAAAGCCCTAAAGCCCTGAAGCCCTAAAGCCCTAAACCCCTAAACCCCTAAACCCCTAAACCCCTAAACCCCTAAACCCCTAAACCCCTAAACCCCCAAAACCCCTAAACCCCCAAACCCCTAAACCCCTAAGGCCTGGCCAATAAACCTGTGCTACGGAAAACGCCCCTGAAGATGCAAGGGCTTAGCCCCTGATTCCTACTTGGTACCCCAGTAACCATATTATGATAAGGGCACCCTTTGTTGGGTTGGCTACTTTATAAGGGAACCCATACCCCAACAAAAAAGAGGTAAAGGGTACCACTGGGCTACCAAGACTAGGTGCACACGATCTCTATGTATAGTGTGCGGTTATGGAACAGATAGCAGGGCATTCTGCATGACGAATATCTTCCTTTCACCCGAAACAACAACTCCAAGCCACCCCTCACCAAGTCCCCCTATATGAAACCCATCAAAACTCCTAGGTCCTAAGTAATGTAGGGTTTAGGGTTTCGGGTGAAACCCAAACACGCCCAAACCCCCCACCCCCCCGGGCTTCTAGGTTTGCAGGGTGAGCTGGGACCCTGCGCAACCCGGAACAAAAAACAGCGCACAGCCGTTGTGAAAAGGGAGTTGACAAGGGAATGGCTTGAAGCAGAAAAAGGGGCTTCCGGTTAGGGTTTAGGGTTTAGGGTTTAGGGATTAGGGATTAGGGTTTAGGGTTTAGCTAAGCCCCAAGCAAACCAAAGCAAAAGGGACCAGAACATGGACCAAGTGTGAGCAGGCAGCCCCTAAAACAAGAAGCAAGTGCACATGCTGGGCCAGGCTTGAAGCCAAGAAACACAAATTCCCTGAAACCCTAAACCATAGGCTGCAAAACCCCTGGGCGCGCACCTTCCTCTTCAAGCCACTTTGGGCCATCTCCTTCAAGCATAAACCCCAAACCCAACACCCAGACAAAACCTAAAGTTCCTAAACCCTAAAGCATATAAACCCTGAGCCCTAAAGCTTCCTTGCGGTTCTTGGGCTCGCTGCTTCTATATTTTGGGGCCTTTGCAGTTTGGGGCCATGCGGAGATTTGCAAGGAGATCAGGAACCGGCCCCAGCCCCAATTCGGACAGCAGGGGTTTAGGGTTTAGGGTTTAGGGTTGCCTAAAACCTAAAGCGCTGAAATGGAATCACTTGGCTTGGGAGACAACTCACATTTTCTTACCCTGGCAAAAGGAAAGCCCACTTCAAAACCCAAGAGCCCTAAAACCCCAAACCCCAAACCCTAAACCCCACAAACCCTGAATCCGTTGCAAGGGTTCAAAGACTCCCGTGCTACTTGTCGCTGCTCCCAATGGTTCAGCAAAAGGTGCTCCTTCTATAAACCAGCTCCCCAAAGCCCTAGCCCTAAACCCAAAACCCTAAACCCCAAACCCTGACCTTAAACTTCTTGGTTGGTTGGTTGGTTGGGTGGTTGGTTGCAAGACACGATCGTGCTAGCCGACCAGGTTTCTGGAGTGCCAACCCCAAAAGGTGAGTTGGCGCTCTCCTGCCGCTGAACCCTGAACCGTAAACCCTGAAAAAACCCTAAACCCTAAACTGGCCCTAAACCCTAAACCCCAAACCCTAAACCCTAAACCCCAAACCCCAATCAGCATCAGGGAGCGGCTTTCGGGTTTAGGGTTTTGGTTTAACCCCTGAACCCCTGCACCCTTGACAAGTACCGGGGCAGCAGGAGAAGATTTCACGGTAAGTATGTGCACTCCCACGGTCCCTCGGGTTATAGAAACAAGGACATCAACAAAAATGACCCTAGATTGCAACACGAACCCTAAACCCTAAACCCTAAACTGTAAACCCTAAACCCTGAACCCCAAACCCTGACCGCCATGCGCCAAACTGCCAAAGCTTCCAAACTCACATACTGCCCACACGGGGGGAGCCCTTAGTGGTTTAGGGCTCTAGGGATTTAGCAGTTTAGGGGTTTAGGGGTTTTAGGGGTTTAGCGGTTTAGTGGTCTAGGCGTTTTGTTGGGTTTAGGGTCTAGGGTCTAGGGTTTAAGGTTTAGGGCAGTTTAGGGTTTAGGGTTTAGGTTTAGTTTTAGGGTTTTAGGGGCTTTAGGGAGTGCCCAGCGGTCCAAGTCAACATCCGGGTTGAACCCGTCATCCACATCGACCTCCGAGCTGGTCGGACTCGGTAGCTCTCGTGAGCATATTTCAATAAGGGTACCCTTTTGGGGTTGCTTGCTTTAGAAGGGAACCCTAAACCCTGCACCCCAAACCTTCAAACCCCAAAAGCAACAAACAAAAGGCCACAGGGTACCACTGGGCGACCAAGCCAACCTGAAGGACTTAGGTTCTTGGGGGTCTTAGGGCTTTGGGATTTTGAGGGGAAACCTAAACACTAAACCTTAAACCCTAAACCCTAAACCAGGGTGTTGAGGGGTGAACCCATGACCCGTTGGCCAGAGCGGCTTGGGCCGGAAGACCATGCTCTATAACAAGGATCCTAAACCCGAAGCCCGAAGCCCTAAGCCCTAAACCCGTCTGATTGGGACCCGTGGTTTGGTGAAAAGGTTTTGGGGTTGTGGAGTTTTTGTCTTAGGGTTTTAGGGGTTTCAGGGGTTTAGAGTGTTAGGGTTTTAAGGGTTTTAGGGTTTGTAAGCTTTTAGGGTTTCTTTGGGTTCTAGGGGTTTCGGGTTTTGGGGCTTTAGGCCCAGAGACTCCAAAACCCTTAACTAAGTAATATACCTTAAGTCATACTCGGGTTCCTCTGATAATTTGAGGGATATTCCTCAATGAAGGGGTTTTGGCGTCTCTGGCAGGCTTGTAGATCAAGGGCAAGGCAAGGTGAACGGCTGCCCGTGAATACACCGGAGGCCTCTTCGATGTCCCTCTCGTAGCGGAGGCGCTCTGCCTTTTGCGGTTTGAGGTTTAGGGTTTAGGGTTTAGGGTTTAGGGTTTAGGGTTTGGGGTTTAGGGTTTAGGGTTTAGGGTTTAGGGTTTAGGGTTGAGCTACGCGTTTTATCCCAAAGCTCTTAAACCCCTTTGAGCCCCCAAAACTCCCTTCAAGGCCGTGGTGATCCCTATTCCTTGGGATGTTCCCATATATAAATAAATAAATACGAATATATATGTATATATATATATATATATTTATATATTTATTTATATAAACAGGACTGTTAGTATAATCCCAACCTATACCCTGGGAACCCTGAAGCCCGAACCCTAAGCCCTCAACCCCAGCAACTTGCAAACCGATGTTCAGGGCTTGGGGTTTCGGGTTTTGGGCTTTAGGGCTTAGGACACTCCCCCCCCCCCCCCCCCTTCCCTCTCCAACAAAAAAATCAAAAGTTGCCTACGCCCCAAACCCTGAACCCTGAACCCTAAACCCCAAACCCTAAACCCTAAACCCTAAACCCCAAACCCTAAACCCTAAACCCTAAACCCAGCTTCGAAGCCAACTCTTAGTCTGCGCGCCTCCTCGGCTCGCAGCTCTTCCAACTCTTCCGGGCTGAGTTCGAACACATCCTCGGACGATCTCCATGGGCAAAACCCTCAAGCATGAAGCCCACCCGCTAAGCTGTAGAATCCGAAGCCCCAAAGTCGGTGTATCTGACAGTTTAGGGCATGTTTAGGGTTTAGGGTTTAGGGTTTAGGGTTTAGGGTTTAGGGTTTAGGGTTTAGGGTTTAGGGTTTAGGGTTTAGGGTTTAGGGTTTAGGGTTTAGGGTTTAGGGTTTAGGGTTTAGGGTTTAGGGTTTAGGGTTTAGGGGTCTGCCTTTTGCTTCTCGTACTGGCTACATTTAAAGGCAAACAACAAGCTTAACCTTTCAGGTTCAAAGGGCTCCATCCCCTCAAACCCTGATACCTAAACCCTAAACCCCAACCCTAAACCCCAAAAGGGTAAGGTCCTGGCATTTGTCAGGACCTTGGGACCTTGGGACCTTTGGGACCCTGGGACCCTAAACCCTAAACGCTAAACGCTAAACCCTAAACCCCTCCTAAACCCCTAAACCCCTAAACCCTAAACCCTAAACCCTAAACCCAAAACCCTAAACCCTAAACCCTAAACCCTAAACCCTAAACCCCACATCGCAGCTCCGTGCCAGGGTGCTTTGGACTGCAGGAGGCAGTCGCTCTCCTCAGGGACTGCCTTTGCAGTACTTGAAAAGGGATTTATAGGGTTTAGGCTTTAGGGTTTAGGGTTGAGGGGGTTTAGGGTTTAGGGTTTAGGGTTTAAGCGTGAAAAGGGTGTTATAGGGTTTCATAAGGGCTTTATAGGGTTTACAGAGTTTGCACTGTTTTTAGGGCTTATAGGGTTTGTAGGGTTTACAGGGTAATGTAGGGCTTACAGGGTTATAGATTTATAGGGTTTAGGGTTTATAGGGTTCACAAGGTTTGTAGGGATTAGAGAGAACTGCCCTGATACAAACCTTTGCCACATTGATCAAGAATCCAGGGTTGCAGAGGTCATCCTAAACCCTAAACCCGTAACCCTAAACCCTAAACCCTAAACTCAAAACCCTAAACCCTAAACCCTAAACCCTAAACCCTAAACCCTAAACCCTAAACCCTAAACCGGCGAAGCATCGGTTACGTTTATGGTTCAGGCTTCAGGGTTTGTTGGGTCTCGGGCTCTCGGGCTTAGGAATCTCCATCTTGACTACCGCAAGCCAGAGCCGTTTGACTTTGGGGGCTCCCAGGGTGTCGGGGTTTTGGATGGTTTGGGGCTTGGGGCTTCGGGTGTAGGGATTAGGTTCGGTAAACGGCCCTAACCTATCCACCAAGAGTTCAAAGCCACGGAAATGCCCCTAAAACCCATGTGATACAAACATCTCATCCCAGAGCCCTTAACCCTAAATCTTGTGTCTCCAAGTTACGGGCGTTCTGCAGCTTATTTTCTTTTTGCTATCGGGGCCTGGCACCCCAAAGCCCACGGCCTGTTCCACTGCCGAGCTGTTTATCGACTCATCTGTGGGGTTCCTGCACGAGGTCGTTGAGGTGCCAAGGTGGAGGCGATGGGGTTTGGTTCAGGGTTTAGGACTTAGGACTTAGGGCTTAGGGCTTAGGGCTTAGGGCTTAGGGCTTAGGGCTGAGGGCTGAGGGCTGAGGGCTTAGGGCTTAGGGCTTAGAAGGGTTTGGGCTGAAAGCTCTAGACCCCACACCCTACAAATCCCCCCATCAGGAGCTCGGGGCCTGAGGCCCCCAGGGTGTCCAAAGCCTAGACTTTAGGGGTGCCTAACCACCCGTTTATGACCCTCAGAAGTGTGCATTTCCTGATTGAGATTTTCGGAATCGCCGGTAAAATGTGTGGGCCTTCTTTTGGTATCCCAAGAAGATCCGCAAGGTCTTTCCTCTTGTCGCTGCCATGTACCACGGGAAGAGCCTAGAGCCTAAACCCTAAACCCTAAACTCTAAACCCTAATTAAACCCTAAACTCTAAACCCGAAACGGGTCGTTGTGTGCCTCCTCGGCTCGGCTTTCTGGCGCCTCTAGACATTCCTATTCATACTCGCAAGCTTGCGCTCAGATTCACAGCTCCTACAGCTTCAGAAGCTAGTTTAGGGTTTAGGGTTTAGGGTTTAGGGTTTAGGGTTTAGGGTTTAGGGTTTAGGGTTTAGGGTTTAGGGTTTAGGGTTTAGGGTTTAGGGTTTAGGGTTTAGGATTTAGGGCGTCAAGGTTTACAGGGGTTTAGTGCTTCAGGCATAAAAACTTAGGGAGGAGAGCGGACTGCAGGCCCAAGGCTTGAGTGGTTCTTTCTTCTTTTTTGCCCTGACCTTAACGCACGTGCAAGCCCCCTGTATCAGACTATAAAGCCTAAACTCTAGAGTCACTGCATCCGAAATTCAAAACCCTAAGCTCAAGACCCTCTGTTGCGAACTCGCTTGCGGCCTGTCGTGCCAGCGCCGCATGTATCTGAGCACAAAGTCTTCACCTGGGAAAGTCGTTTCGGGGCTTCGGAAGCATCAAAAATCGCCAACTGCCTAAACTCCCAAACTATTCTAGACCTCCTCCCCAGCCTGCCCCTTGAAACCCCAATATATATGGCCTACGTGTGGTCTGCAGCCTGTGAGTAATTCCTTAAAGCTTCATGGGCGTCTTGTAAGTAGGGCCGCAGGCGGCCATAATTGCGCTTGGGGATGCTTGGGGTATAGACTACCTCACATACAGCTGCACCTGAGCTTCCGGTGTGAACCAGCACGCAGGCACTCAGGATGATCTAATTTAGAAAACAGGCAGGGTAACACCTGAAGGCAGCACAGGGTTGGCTAGGGAGAGGTCTTGTTCCGAAGGCAAGAAAGGCAAAGCTGAGGCGCCCATGGCCAGCCCTTTCTAAGTTATAGTCCTCTGTCGAGTTTCTGCTGTAACGGGGCTTGTAATGTAGGGTACACGAAAGGCGACCATGAATTGCAGAACTATGTCCGGTCTGCGGGTTCAGGGTTGACGGGTTTATCTTTTGAGAAGATTCCGATGTGCCAGGGGGGGAGGGAAGGGTCGACCATTGGCTTTCGAGATATTCGGTCCATTCGGCTTGCGATAGACCCCACAAGGGGTGCATGATGCTCCTTGAAACCCAAAACCCTAAACCTTAAACCCTAAACCCGAAACCCTAAACCCCCAAACCCCGAACGGCCATTCAACCTCATAGTCCTGAGCCCAAGATGACCCAGACGAGCTCCGGACGAACCGCCCAGACGCTGAGTCATTCCCACACGCTGAACCCTAAACCCTAAACCCTAAACCCTAGACCCTAGAAACCCTTGAACTCATCCCCTCTGCCCCCATGCTGCAACTCCTGCCAAGCTCCACTGCCCGCACTGTACTCCTCACCCCAAGTTCTAACACACCTGCCGAACGCACAGGCCCTAAACTCCGATCCCCTAACTCAGGGCCGGAAACCCAGAACCCTACGCCTTAAAGCCCCTCAAGCCCTAAGCCCTAAAACCCTAAACCGCCGCCCTGGACTCCACACCCCAAATCCGAAAAGGCCCCAACTCCGAACCTACTAACACCCTTAAACCCAGAACCCTACCCCCTTGAAGCCCCTAAACCCGAAACCGCAGTAAACCGATTCAGTCATCGCTAGAAACCTGCCTCCAGCCGCCCCAGACCCTAGACCCGAAAAGCGCCCCCAAACCCCAAAGCCCCGTCGTGTCGAAATTGAAGCAAGAAGCGAGGCTCTGATACTCGAAGCCTTAGCGCCGAGGCAGCCGCAGGAACTTTTTTCTTAATTGGGGTTAAGGCTTGATGGTCCTTGCCAGGTGCGGGGTTGGGGAGTGGGGGCCCTAAACCCCTAAACCCTGAGCCCTAAGCCCTAATCCCTAAAGGTGCGGGGGGGGGGGGGGGGGGTGCCCACTCAATTACACACCGGCAACGAAAATTCACATCACCGCGGACGTGGCCGTTCGTTCGGCCACTGAAAGCTCAAAGTTCACGAGCCTAACGATGATGCTGTGGGCACTGTTTATTCCATCAATCTGGGGCATGGAGGAGACTCTCCGCTCCATGTTGATGTTGCGTTTCTCATGTTTCCGGTGGGGTGGCACTCGTACGCTGAAGCAACTGAAACGCAGAGAAGAACAAAAACACGGAAGCGTTCCCAACACCCCCAGATAAGGAAGGCTTCCTGGTGAAGCACAGACATTACATTTCGGGCCCTAAACCCTAAACCCTAAACCCTAAACCCTAAAACCCTAAACCCTAAACCCTAAACCCTAAACCCCCTAAACCCCCACTTTTTCTTCTTATAGGATGGCCCTCTCGGCCCTCTGAAAAAGATCCCTGAACATAGCCCTCCTAAACCCCACAAAGGGGAAATATTCAATGTCCCAAGATCCTACCGAGTCTCTTTTTTTTTGCCCTAAACCCTAAACCCTAAACCCTAAACCCTAAACCCTACACCCTACACCCTAAACCCTAAACCCTAAACCCTAAACCATAAGCCCTAAGCCCTAAGCCCTAAGCCCTAAGCCCTAAGCCCTAAGCCCTAAACCCTAAGCCCTTCCAGACGCCCGTGTCTGAGTTCCAGGCAGCCGGCACTTCGCCGACAGCATGTCGATGAACTCCTGCTTTGTCGTCATGATGAAAACTTACGATGATAATGATAATAATCATAATAATAATAATAATAATCGTAGTACTAATGAGGGGGAAAGTGTGGGGGCCTTCCAGTCTTCGTTCTGGGAGAGGACCTTGGCATTGCCCACGACCTGACAGCCGCGGGGCTTGAGGCCTTAAAGCCCTAAACCCTCCACCGAGATCAAATCGACGCGTCTGAAAGCCCGAAGCCTCAGCGGCTTTGGGTTTTGGAGGGTTGAAACCTGCAACTCCATGGGTTCTCGAGGGTTTTGAGCTTAAGGTTGAAAAAGCGTTCTTAGGGTGAACTGCCCACTCTCTACACCTTAAACCCTATACCCTAAACCTTAAACCCTAAACCCGAAAGCCCTACACTCTCAACTCTGGAACCTTCCGCCCTTCCAGCTGTGTTTCCCTGCCCACAAGTTGAGGCGCGCCCGCGTGAAGGCCACATTCCTGACAGCTCAGCCAATTCTGCCTACTTTTCCGGGCGCAGTGCAATTGCCTACTTTTCTTCAGTTTGACAATACTGCCTCAAACTACCAACCACAACTGCAGCTCGTCAGCCATGAGGAAGCAGAATTCGCGCGCAAGGGTTTGGGGTTTAGGGTTGAAGGTTTATGTCATAGGGTTTGGGGTATTTAAGGCCTGCACGCGCGGCATCACCACGGCGGGTAGTAGCGGCACATCGCGCACAGCACGTGCACCCGTGACAGCACCAAGCCGGAATCCCCAGCAGAACCAAGGGGGCAACAGAGGCCTTGTCATCTGCTTCTGCTGCCACAAGCGGAACACGTTTCAGGGGCCAACTGCCTAAGCATGATGTTTGATTCACTTCACTGCGCTGCAGTCGTCTGACGGGCATTCGTGCCCATTCGCACCACGCCACTGTTGTTCACACACGCACAGGTTTTGCGGCAGTCATGAGTGAAAAAAACTGCGTCTGCCCACAAATGTTTAAAGGGGGGCCAAAAGCCCAAAGCAGCGAGTCAAGGCTAACCCTACAGCTTGGAGTGGAGCGGAGTGGAATGCATCATCATTCCGTGGGAAATGCTGGAGCCTGTGTATGGTCCCACGTGTGATGGCCACAACTGACACAGGTATATAAACCTCGCACGCAGCAGGCTTGCTGAAATGTATTTAAGAGCGTCCGTTACCGTACAGGCGTGCTATTCCAGATTCCGGCCAGTCTGTATTGATGGATTTAATTGTTTTTCAACTGATGTGGGCGTGGCACGAATGGTCCCGGCGGGTGAGCTGTCAAACTAAAAATGCGAAAGCTATCTACAACGAAAGCAACTAGCAACCACACCTGTCAAAACACAATGCGTAGTGGTAAGGTCAGTAGTGGCAAATTCAAACTGTAATCAGGTGTGCTAGTTATATATCAATAATGGTAATGTAATGGTAATAGTCATAGTAATAGTCGTGGTACAGGTAATTTGGAAGACTACTCGTCATCCAAAAGTAAACAAAATGCTTGCAGTTTGGGGTTTGGGCTCAGGTTGCTTGAGACAGAAAGCCTGATTTCGGGATCAGACTGGCTTCAAAAGGGATCCCAACCACAACAAGTACCCCGGGGGGGCCTATGTTGGGGTTCAGGTTTTCGGCTTAGACAGGGCCCTTCATCCAAGGTGCATCCGTCGGCGGTCTCTGAGGAAGCCCACGGTTTTGGATTTCAGTTTCGCCCCACGCACCAAGCTGACAATGATGCAGTCCTGCTCAAGGCAGCGGGTCTTTGGTGGTGGTAGTGAGTTTAGGGTTTAGGGTTTAGGTTTTAGGGTTTAGGGTTTAGGGTTTAGGGTTTAGGGTTTAGGGTTTAGGGTTTAGGGTTTAGGGTTTAGGGTTTAGGGTTTAGGGTTTAGGGTTTAGGGTTTAGGGTTTAGGGTTTAGGGTTTAGGGTTTAGGGTTTAGGGTTTAGGGTTTAGGGTTTAGGTTTAGGGTTTAGGGTTTAGGGTTTAGGGTTTAGGGTTTAGGGTTTAGGGTTTAGGGTGGGGTGGGGGTGGGGGTGGGGGTGGGGGTGGGGGTGGGGGGGGTGGGGGTGGGGGGTGGGGGGTGGGGGTGGGGGTGGGGGTGGGGGTGGGGGTGGGGGTGGGGGTGGGGGTGGGGGTGGGGGTGGGGGTTATAAGGAAAAACAAAGCCCAAAGCCTGAACATCTCAAACCGCCAACTTCCTCAAAATGCCCCACTGCAAAAGCCTGAGCCTTACACTCCACTGCTAAACCCTGAGCCTTCCGGAGGAAGCATCGACCTCATGTACAAACAACACCTACAAAAGAAGCACTCTCAAACCCTGAAGATGTACCAAAAGCAGCCGCAAACTCGAAAGAAGCCCCCAAACTGCCCAAGCTGCTACACCCTTCTAAGCCCGGAAACCTGAACCCTAAACCTTGAGCCAAAACCTTACTTACGTAAGCACCGGATGCTTGCCCTGTTAAGCTCAGGCTCAGTCCCCGGGGTAGGCCTAATGATCTCATGAGGATTTGTGTTTTAGGGTAACCCTAAACCAATACTTAGCGGAAACCCTAACCCATAAACCCTCAACCCTAAATCCCTGTAAACCCTCAACCCGAGCCTAAACCCTAACCCCTAACCCATAAACCCTAAACCCTGAACCCTCAACCCTAAGCCCATATAAACCCTAAACCCTAGACCTTAAACCCTAAACCCTAGACCCATGACCCCTAAACCGCCGCCTTCTCCCGGCCCTGAAAGGCGTCGACTGTGCTCACCTCGTTGAGGTCTCGGGGCGACTGGGGTTTAGGGTTTGGGGTTTGGGGTTTGGGGTTTAGGGTTTAGGGTTTAGGGTTTAGGGTTGAGGGTTTAGGGTTTAGGGTTCAGGGCAGGTTTCGGGTTTTGGGCCGAGGGCTTAGAAGACGAGGTGGCCTCAAGCACTAGACTCCTTCGGTGAAGGCGCAGCCACCCCAAGGCCGATTTTTGGCAAGGTCATCCCAAAGGCGTACAAGGACCAATCCGTAAAACCCGAAAGAACCACAAACCATAGTTCGGACAAGAGGGCCCATGAAACCCTGGCTTATGCCCCAAAACCTAAACTGGGGTAGGTTTGGGGCCCCTATTAAAAATGTACATGTTTATGGCTTCATTCGGGGTTCTAGAAATTTCTAAATTATGTTTAAACCTTCCCCTGCACACCCTGTAACGAAGATCAACACCCAGTCGCCTTCCCTTGAACTCATTGGACAGCGGGTGGTAAGAATAATCATGGTCATGAGTACTACTAACAACCAAGATGCAAACCACGAGCACCAAATCCTAGTTCCCTGACCCTAGACCCGCTACGCCCAATCGCTCGTGTTTGCCACAAATCTCGACGATGCCCAAGTGCGGGGTAGACGGCTAAACGCTAAAACCCAAACCCTAAACCCCAAACCCTAAACCCCAAACCCTAAACCCCAAATCCTAAACCCCAAACCCTAAACCCCAAACCCTAAACCCCAAACCCTAAACCCCAAACCCTAAACCCCAAACCCTGAACTTTGAGGCTGGAGAGAATGGGACCCTTCAACCGTCTCTTGTTTCCATCCCGGGTGAACGGCTCACTGGTACTTCCTAAGGCTTAGAACTAGCCCGGTATCATTCTATTCACTCCTGTCTCACCGTGTAATAAGAAGACTCATGAACTGGCCTAGAGATCGCACAGGCTGACACATTAGCTTCTTGAACTCCAAGACCCAGAAATTGTGTCATCCAGAAGCTCCTTGAGAACTAGTGCCCCTCAAACCCTCAACCTTCAAACTGGAAGCTCCAAACCCCCGAAGCCCTGAAAGACCGAGATCCCCGCAAGACCCAGCTCGGGGTTTAAGGGTTTAGGGCTTAGAGTTAAGGGTTTAGGGTTTAGTGTTTAGGGTTTAGGGTTGGGATGTTCCCCCTTATGCTTTCAGTCCTTGATAGGGATTCTCCTCCTGTTCTGATCCTTATTGAGGACTGTAAGTATAAGGGGGAACATCCAGTAGGGTCGCACGGATTCTTGGCTTTCAGCCTAAGATTCCGGCATCTACGGGGCACGGATCGTTTGCGTGGAGCTGAAACCTCGAATTCTGGGCAGATGGGGGGTCTCAGGTTTCGGGTTTAGAGTGTAGGTTTTCGGGTTCAAGGTTCAAGGGTTTTAGGTGCAGTGCAAACCTCGGCCATTTGGGGAGTTGCGTTCTTTAGTCCGAAGCCCTAAGCCCTAAACCCGAAAGATAAAAAAAACAATGGTGCCTTAAACCCTCAAACCCTAAAACACCCTAAGCACCTCAAACCAAAAAAGCTCCCAAAACCTAAATCGACCCCAACTTGGGGAGCTATACTGTCAGCGTCTCGGTTAGGGTACTAAGGTTTTCAGTGACTCAGGGGAAACAAGTACACCTGTTTTGCGCTACTTACCAAGTATAGGCAACCCAGAACCCGAAAAAGTAAAAAAAAAACAAAAAAACAAACAGGTACACTGCTGAACAGCCTAGCGGCAGCCCGCCTCCAGTGCTTTTATCAGGGACGGGACTACGTGCGAACGAGCATCTACCAAACCCATTCCCTTTCGGGGTTGCCTTCTACCGGTTTAGGGTTTAGGGTTTGGTTTAGGGTTAGGACTCCCTCGCAAAAGGGAGCCAAACACAGAGCGACCCTTTGACTCTCTTAGGCCTCCGAACCTGAGACACGAGGCCATTCCAGACTCAGGCTCTGGCACCCTGAACCCCAAACCCTAAGCCCTAAACCCTAAACCCCTGAACCGCTAAACCCCTGAACCCTAAACCCTAAACCCTAAACCCTAAACCCTAAACCCTAAACCCTAAACCCTAAACCCTAAACCCTAAACCCTAAACCCTAAACGAAACCCTAAACCCTAAACCCTAAACCCTAAACCCTAAACCCTAAACCCTAAACCCTAAACCCTAAACCCTAAACCCTAAACCCTAAACCCTAAACCCTAAACCCTAAACCAAACCCTGTGCAGCATGGGAGCCCCATCAGTAAGACGTCAATCCTTCCTAGCAACTCCCGGGCTCGAAAGACTCGAACTCTAGGGTTTAGGGTTTAGGGTTTAGGGTTTAGTGTTTAGGGTTTAGGGTTTAGGGTTTAGGGTTCAGGGTTCAGGGTTTAGGGTTTAGGGTTTAGGGTTTAGGTCTAGATTCTGGTCTTTTGGTTTGTGGGCATCCCAAACCCCAGAAACAAGTCGGGCGGCTTGTGTACCCTAGGCCCGAAACCTGGGAGGGAATCCTGATGCAACTGTAGGTGGCGTGGCAAAAAATTGATGAATTAGCAGAATATATACTGTAAGCCTAAACCCTAAACCCTAAACCCTAAACCAATACTATTGATTGGTTGAGCAGAATGTAGAGAAACAAACCGTAGGAGCCAGGTTGCTTGTCTTGGAACTTGTGCCGTACGAGGTTCACCTGACTAGCTTAACTCTGCAAACTAGGACACAAGGGGCCGAGGGTTTGGGAGTTTTGGGGGCTTACCGCGTGTTGATAGGGGTCCAAACCCTTAAGCAAAAGTTAAAACATACGAATTAAAAAATGCTTTTGGGGGACCGACCTAGTCCTGGACTTACGAACCCTGAAGTGCGGGTGGAGGGCTTTAGAGGGTTGAGAGTTGTGGTTTGATGGGTGAGTGGTGCCCAGAAGCAAACCCTACGCTGTTTCACACACCTTGGTACTTCACCACATGTTTCTGAGGAATGCAGAGAAGATTTGAGCAGTTAAGTGATTGGGGTTTAGGGTTTAGGGTTTAGGGTTTAGGGTTTAGGGTTTAGGGTTTAGGGTTTAGGGTTTAGGGTTTAGGGTTTAGGGTTTAGGGTTTAGGGCTTAGGGTTCAGGGTTTAGAGTTCAGGGAGTTCAGGGCTAGTTATTCGGCTAGGTTCCCCCTTGTCACGCGGGGAAAGAAAGGGAGCCTTGTTCGTGGGGGCTTCTGGGAGAACCTAAGGCGCAAGATCCCCTCCCCCCACCTCCCCACGGAGGAGGGTTTAGGGTTTAGGGTTTAGGGTTTAGGGTTTAGGGCTTAGGGTTTAGGGTTTAGGGTTTAGGTTTTAGGGTTTAGGGTCCCCCCCACTTACGGTCATGGGGGGGCCTGCTGCGCGTAGGGCGAGATGATGGCCAGCTTCTTCCTCCACTCCTGCGGCGAAGGCGCAGGGGCTCAGTGCTGCAAGGCCCTAGGCTGGCTCCTTTTTGAGGGGTTTAGGGTTTAGGGTTTAGGGTTTAGGGTTTAGGGTTTAGGGTTTAGGGTTTAAGATTTAGGGTTTAGGGTTTTGGGTTTAGGGCTTAGGGTTTAGGGTTTAGGGTTGCCAAAAAAGAAGACCCAAGACAGAATGTCTGGCTCTCAGTTCGCCAGCCCCAACCCCGTATTCTCCCCCCTCTCCCTCCCCCTACTCCATAAAACCCCCTAGCCTGTAAACCCGAAACCTCCCATCGCTGCAAGCGCAACCTTGAATCTGAAGCGCTAAGCCACGTGCAGGGGCCGCGGAATTGAGGACTTCGTAGCAAGAGCATGATGCAACTCAGAATGCCTCTATATAGGGGCTGAGGTACATAAAACTATACTCAAAAACTAGAACACGCACGTTTTCACCCCAAAATCAAAACCCTTAAGGCCCTGCACGCCCTAAACCCTTTGAACCCGAATACAAGAAAAGGTACCCATCTGATTGTTCATTGGCATTTTGAGTCGCATCCACTGTAGATCTAAAAGGTGAAAAGATTGCAAATACGAAGGCACCTACAGTGAGCCCAAGGTCCTGCTTCGGAAATGCCTGAGCCAGGCAGGTGAAAAAGGAGACGATAAAGTCGGCCTCGCGGGGGCGTGATGCCATGAGTTCCTAAAGCTGAACTTTGGGGTTTATAGGGTTTCGTCGGGTAGCTTAGGGTTTAGGGTGTATGGCCTCGGCTAACTAACCAGCCGCCAATCGCCGTGCCTGCTGTCTCGGATGCTGAGGACCCCGCCCCAAGGCTATGTTAGTCGTTGTTGTGTTGCCAGGCCCTGAGGCCAAAGCTGGGCACTCCGCCAAGCTACGCCTCCAAGTTCCCTCACTTGCGCCAGTACCGTCCTAAAGGCCGGGGGTGAAGGGAACAAACTAAGTTTGGGAGGACCCAGGCCCAAACGCGCACCTGAAGCGGTTGACTATACAGCCGTCGCAAGCATGAGCCAGCGCCCTGCCCACCTGATGCACACCTCCAAGCTGGAAGCAATCGGATTAAAACTTCAGTCCCGGGCGCTGGGTGCAAGACCAACTACTTTGAGTCAATCATCGCTCTGCACTTGCAGGAACTTTGATTGCGATTCGTTCTTCGCAGGGAATCAATTTCTCTTATACACAGAATCAGTGAGTCAAACATGGAACAGGGTTGAGTTGGGACCTTGGCTTCTTGAGGATGTAGGGTCTAGACGGTTAGTGTTTATGGCGTACAGTAAACCCCAAAAGTTGGAACATCCTTATCCCCCCCCATAATTACCCCAAAAGGTATACTAAAGGAAATCCCAGCACTAGTCGTCCTTAAATCATGTTCCAACTTTGTAGACACTAGTGACTAGTAGACGCAGACGCTAAGCTCGAACACACTTATGCCCAAAGCTTCTCAGGCCCAAAACCCTTAAAGCTCCATACGACTGCAAATCCAACTCCAAACGAAGACGACATTAATTGCAGGGTTCTTCAGGGAGGGGGGTTCCAGGGGGGTATGTAACCCAGAGGTGCCACAATACTCCCCACTACTCCTTAAGGCTCCCTAAGCTTCCCTAAGGTTCCCCAGGTACCTGCCCCCCATGCACCCCGTCCCAAAGATTGCACGGAGAGATTATGCTTCACGGCACATGGCCAACCAAAACCACATGGCGCGGAAAGATATGCTGCCTCGTCTTCGTTCACGTAGGACTTAGACTCCTCGCGCATCGTACCTGCCCGAGGGTAAGCCGACAACCTCACGAAAACACTAATGTGACCTCTATACCCCAAGACTGAACAAAAGCCCGAAGTCCTAATGAATCCCTAAGCCAGGAAGTCCATAACTAAAGCCCTACACCCCGATTCATCCCAAAACCCTCGCCCTGGCACAGTGGCCCAATCAGGCACAGAAACCTGGAAAACGCAAAAGGCCTTTTCACAGTTTCGCCTGAAACCCCTACACCCTAAAGGCTTTTCACCTGAAACCCTAAGCCCGCAAGCCTGCACACCCGACTTGGCCCCAGAACACCATCATCCTCATGACACGCTTGTGGCGTGGTGGGGTTCGGATTGCAGCCTAAACCCAAGACATCCCTAAATGCTAAACCAGAGGCGTGGAGTGCGAAGCATCTACGAGAGCTGAGGACCTTGGACGGTCCCCCTGACATTTCAGGGTAGTTCTAAGGACCCTGCCCGAACCACCCCTAAATCCTATACCTTGCCGAGGAGCAACCTAGGGTTTGGCGAGCCCCTAAAGAGCTTTCCCTGGCAGAAACTGCAGGAAGACCCTCAACCCCTTAACCCAAAACCCTAAATCCTCAACCCTAAACCCTAAACTCTCAATCGAAAATTACCGGGGACCTGGAGAGATGCATTTCAACTTCGGGTGCCTTTTAGGTCAAAGAAGGCGACCGGGGCCAGGCACCTCAGCATGACTTTGGGCGTTTGCCTCTACATTTGAGCTAGGGTTTAGGGTTTAGGGTTTAGGGTTTAGGGTTTAGGGTTTAGGGTTTAGGGTTTAGGGTTTAGGGTTTAGGGTTTAGGGTTTAGGGTTTAGGGTTTAGGGTTTAGGGTTTAGGGTTTAGGGTTTAGGGTTTAGGGTGTAGGGTTTAGGGTTTCGGGTTTCGGGTTTAGGGTTACCTAAGTTTAAAAAAAGGTGCCCTTTTTTACTCAAAGGGAACCTAAGCCTCCAAAAGGGGAATCAGGGTACTACTGGGCATCCTAGTTTGGGGGGCCTTTTGGTTTAGGCTTTCGGGTTGTTAGCGTAAGGAGTTGAGGATGTAGGCTTGAGGGTGAAAAAGGAGGAGGGGGGGAGGGGGGGGGGATGCTTCTACAAGGTAACATGAATGTAGGAGGTAACCTGCCCTAGAATTTAGAACACCCTCCATTTAGGGTGCAGCAGAGATGCGGAGTAGCTTTTGGAAATTAAGATGTAGGGGGTGGTCGTTTGGTTTGGAGGCTGCTTTGAATGAGAGTTTTGGGGGGGTTTGAAATACAAAATCCAAGCTCCCTTTAGTCCAGCCCATGCACGGACCACATGAGTCTCTGTCGCGACTTAGAACAAGGGTGCAGGATGAGGACCCGGCAAATGCAGTGTAACCCCTAAACCCTCAACCCCCCTCCCCACAGTCCCTTAAAGGTCTGTACACCTTCCAGCTGTCTGAGAGGGGTTTAAGGGTTTAGGGATGTTTAGGCTGATCGGCTTTCAAGCGCACATCCATATTGCAAAAGCGCTTGTGCGTTCCCACCGATAGATCACAGTAGGATCCGCTTGAAACGACATGAACTCCCTTCATGCGACAAGCCCCGAACCAGAAACCTCCACCCTAATCAAACCCGAAACCCTAAACCCTGAACCCTAAACCCTAAAACCCTAAACCCTAAACCTTAAACCCAAAATCCTAAACCCTAAACCTCAAACCCTGAACCCTAAACCCTAAAGCCTGAACCCTGAACCCTAAACCCTGAGCCCTAAACCTTAAACCTTAAACCTTAAACCCTAACCCCTAAACCCTAAACCTTAAACCCTAAACCCTAAACCCTAAACCCTAACCCCTAAACCCTAAACCCTAAACCCTAAACCCTAAACCCTAAACCCTAAACCCTACACCCTAAACCCTAAACTAAACCCTAAAAGCCTGTGGGCTGGCACGGAATGTGCGACCAACTGGTGGGGAAGGCGGCCTCGAAGGCCTCGAACACATCAGTACGGCTTTGGGCTTTGAGGGATTTTTGTTTGGTTTAGGGTTTAGGGTTTAGGGTTCAGCATCTCAAGTCCGAGCATTCACTAGTCGAGCAGCTTGTCAAGCATTGGAAAAAAATCCCACCCATCCAAGAAACCCATAACATTGAGAAAATATAAAATTCACTCAATACTTTTCCGGTAGGCTTAAAGCTCAAAGTCTAATTGGTCCAAAATATTTTAGTTTCTAACGGACCCAAAACCCGAAATCTAATCTAAGGCCCACAACAAGCCCTTTAGTTTTGGTCGAAAATCCAGAAAACGAGAGGCCACCCAGAACCGTCGATTTCAGTACTGAAAAATCGCATTTTTAACTGGGACCCGGGCCGATCCTGGGGTCCCCCTCATTCAGGGTGTTTTTGGAGGCAAACTTTTCCCTCTCAAGGGGGGGTCGGAGTTTGAGGCAAAGGGGGGTCTCCGAAGATCATTTTGCCTTTAAAATTGGAAAATACGACCCCCCTTGACCAAAACTAGGCTGTGAAAACGTCGCGAGGGCGGCCCTTCATCAGAATTGAGGGTTTAGAACCCAAATTAGCCCTAAACCCTATGCCAAACCCTACGAGCCCCAAATGCCAACCGGGTGGAAAAAAACCATTTGCCCACGAAGGGGGTCAGGGTTTAGGGAGCCTTTCGGGGGGAAAAAAACCATTTGCCCATGAAGGGGGTCAGGGTTTAGGGCCTCCCCGGGGGAAAAAAACCATTTGCCCACGAAGGGGGTCAGGGTTAGGGCCCCCCCCGGGGGAAAAAAACCATTTGCCCACGAAGGGGGTCAGGGTTTAGGGCCCCCCCGGGTGGAAAAAAACCATTTGCCCACGAAGGGGGTCAGGGTTTAGGCCCCCCCGGGTGGAAAAAAACCATTTGCCCACGAAGGGGGTCAGGGTTTAGGGCCCCCCCGGGTGGAAAAAAACCATTTGCCCACGAAGGGGGGCAGGGTTTAGGGCCCCCCCCCGGGTGGAAAAAAACCATTTGCCCACGAAGGGGGTCAGGGTTTAGGGCCCCCCCGGGTGGAAAAAAACCATTTGGTCACGAAGGGGGTCAGGGTTTAGGGCCCCCCCCGGGTGGAAAAAAAACCATTTGGTCACGAAGGGGGTCAGGGTTTAGGGCCCCCCCGGGTGGAAAAAAACCATTTGGTCACGAAGGGGGTCAGGGTTTAGGGCCCAAAGGCTCGGTTTTGATCAAAAATCCAGAAAACGAGAGCCCACCCAGAAGCGTCGATTTCAATACTAAAAAATCGCATTTTGAACTGGGACCCGGGCCGATCCTGGGGTCCCCCTCATTTGGGGTGTTTTTGGAGGCACGGCCCAGGAAAAAAAAAAACATTTGGTCACGAAGGGGGTCAGGGTTTAGGGCCCAGAAAAAAAAACAACATGGTCACGAAGGTCATTAGGGTTTAAATATACATAGTAAGAGAGGGTTTAGGGTTTAGGGTTTAGGGTTTAGGGTTTAGGGTTTAGGGTTTAGGGTTTAGGGTTTTAGGGTTTAGGGTTTAGGGTTTAGGGTTTAGGGTTTAGGGTTTAGGGTTTAGGGTTTAGGGTTTAGGGTTTAGGGTTTAGGGTTTAGGGTTTAGGGTTTAGGTTTTAGGGTCTAGGGTTTAGGGTTTCGGGTTTAGGGTTTCGGGTTTCGGGTTTAGGGTTTAGGGTTTGGGGTTTGGGGTTTGGGGTTTAGGGTTTCGGGTTTAGGGTTTAGGGCTTAGGGTTTAGGGTTTATGCTTTAAGGTTCAGGGTTTGTGGTTTAGGGTTTAGGGTTCAGGGTTCAGGGTGAAGGGTTCAGGGTTCAGGGTTTAGGGTTTTGGCGGCTTTTTGGGGATCTTAGGGGTGCGCGGTTGTAGGGCTGCAGTCTTATGAAGAGCTGTAGGGCCATTCAGGGTTTAGGGTCGACGGGTTCAAGCTCTCAGGGTCTCCAAGACCCTCTGGCATCATATCCGTGAAAGCACGCTGCAAAAGATCATGGTTTGTGGCTTAGGGTTCAGGGTTCAGGGTTCAGGGTTCAGGGTTCAGGGTTCAGGGTTCAGGGTTCAGGGTTCAGGGTTCAGGGTTCAGGGTTCAGGGTTCAGGGTTCAGGGTTCAGGGTTCAGGGTTCAGGGTTTAGGGTTTAGGGTTTAGGGTTTAGGGCGCGAGGAACTGGCTTGATCGGCCAGAAAAGCGTTATGTTATTGTATACCAAACCCTAAACCTTCTCCTTAACAAGAACCTAGTATGGGGCATCGCGCTCTGAGAGCGCTCGCTAAACCCTAAACCCTAAACCCTAGGCCCTAAACCCTAAACCCTCAACCCTCAACCCTAGCCCTAAACCCCAACCCTAAACCCTAGACCCTAAGCCTGAACCCTAAACCTTAAACTCAGGACTGACCTTGTCAGTTTCTTCAAGGAGCCTTGAAAAAAATGAAAGGGCGCCCCCTTGCTGGTAGATGACAACAGGGCTTCTTTTCTACGGATCTCCGAACCTGGCACTGGGTTTCGGGGAGCATCTGAGGCGGGGGATTTAGGAGTTTTGGGTTGCCAGCGGCTATGTTTCTGAACTTTCTTTGGGCCGAGTACAACGCGGGCTCAGGCCAGTAATTCCGAAGGGGGCCCCCCCACTGTAGTCGCTACCGAACGTGTCGAAGGTCCTTACGACATCTGAATATTCTTGACCACGCGAGTTGAGAAAACAGCCGCTGTACAAACCCCAACCGGCCCCCGGCCCCACGAATTTTCTGAACCCCAACCCAGAGCCTTGAACCTTAAACCCCAAAGAGGAAGAATCCTAAACCCAGCAGTAACCCTCGCCGAAAGAATCCCCGCCTCCTTGTCGCGGAAGTTCAGCAGATTTCCTGTGGTTTGGCCGAGTTCAACACCCTAAGCCCTCCCTCTAAGCACTGAAAACTTCTGGTGCTTGAGGGGGAGGTGGGGGGGAGGGGGTGAATAGAGTCACTACTCTAAGAATATATATATATACATATATATATATATACACATAAATAAATAAATATATATATATATGGTTTAGGAAGACGAATAAACCCATGACGGCCCGGCACCGGAGCCTGCTGCGTGCAAATTCCAGACAGCCCCCCCGCCCCTTTGTCTCCGAAAATCCGAAGCTCCGCCTCGGAAGCCCCCGCTGAGGTGGGGAGAAAGGACGCCCCCCCTTACGGCTCCCCTCACTCCTCTTATGATGGGTCCGCATCCGGAGCTGTTCCAGGAAAACAAGGCTGTGAAAAAAAAACCAAGCACAAAAGGGTTTAGGGTTTAGGGTTTGGGGTTTACGGTTTAGGGTTTAGGGTTTAGAGAGACATGTCAGGCAGCCTTGCGGTCCATGGCTGCCCCGCGAAAATCTAGCGAACTGCTCTCTTGATGCCCTCAATTTTGTTCAGCTTCCGCGCAAAGCGCAGGCAGAGCCTCTAAACCCTATGTGCCACACGTGAGAAGTTGGGGAATCCTGGCAGAGTCTGATGTTTAGGATTTGGCTTTGCAGGTTTGGGCGTTTGTGTCCTCTCTGGCCAAAGATCCTATGTAGCGCTGGGGTAACCACAAGACGTCCTCGCCACTGCGAAAACCTCGATGGATTTCAGTTGGGGGTTCTAGCTTCAGACCCTCCGTGCGGTTTAGGGTTTAGGGTTTAGGGTTTAGGGTTTAGGGTTTAGGGTTTAGGGCTTAGGGTTTAGGGTGTAGGGTTTAGGGTTCAGGGTGTAGGGTTTAGGGCTTGGGGTTTAGGGCTTAGGCCCAGATGCCTTCGTAGAAGTTGGCAGACGGGAACTTGCTGATGTCCGGGTGCATGCGGTACTGGGTATTCAGCATGTTCACCTGCAGGCTGCTCGAAATCCACCCAAAGTGCTCGTGTACATATATATAGATATATATTACAATATTATATATATATATATATATATATATAGTGTTATAATATTTATATAAGTATACATGTGTATGTATATATACACACATCATATCTTTGTGCGGAATCTTGTATAATCAGAGCCTGAGAGGAGTGGCAGGGTGGCTCAAAGACAGAGAGTCCTGCATCCTAAGCATCTCCTCCTTGGCTGTTCAGGTCTCAGGGTTCAGGGTTTTGGGGTTAAGGTCTAGGGTTTAAGGTCTAGAGTTTAGGGTTTAGGGTTTGGGGTTTAGGGCTTAGGGTTTAGGGCTACATTCATGTACTCGGAGCCCAGAATCAAAGGAGCATTAAATACAACACAACCAAGGACACTACTTCCATGCAAGGAACCGGACCTCATAACGACAAGGGGAATTGGCAGGCCTTGTAGTGCATTTACTGCAAGCTGCTACATACCCCTGTGTCCTAGAGCTGTGGCTAGGGGAACCTGACCTCATAACGACAAGGGGACAGGGCAACCCCTGGGCGTCCGTCGCGGCCTTGTACTGCGTTTGCTGAAGCCGCTGGAAAAGGCTGCGGTCGTAGTGGTGGGCCTGCGGGTTCCGGGGCCCCCAAAGGTACGCTGGAAAAAGGGGGCTTAGGAGCTCAGACGGTTTAGTGACTTGGGGGGTCTAGGGTCGACCCTAAACCCTAAACCCCTAAACCCTAAACCCAAACCCTGAACCCTGAACCCTAAACCCTAAACCCTAAACCTAAACCCTAAACCCTAAACCCTAAACCCTAAACCCTAAACCCTAAACCCTAAACCCTAAACCCTAGGCTTCAGGATGCAGGGACCCTAGGCTTCAGGATGCAGGGGCCTACATCTGCATCTCCAAGAGCCTCAAACTCAACCAACCCCCCTGCGAACATGTCAGGTCGAAAGCCCTAACCCTAAACCCTAAACCGGGTCACCCTAAACCCGAAACTCCCAAACCGGGTCTGGGTGCGGGGCTGCAGTTCAGAGGCCAGTGCGCTGTGGTTGCTTGAGTTGCACGGTCGGCCAGGCTCACAACTCTCTCAACCCCTAAGACTACATCCGAATGCCAAATTCTTTTCCGGGTTTGGGGTGTAAGGCTTAGGGTTGAGGGTTGAGGGTTGAGGGTTGAGGGTTTAGGGTTTAGGGTTTAGGGTTTAGGGCCCAAAAGTCACGGTCGGCGCTTCTCCAACACTGCCGGGCCTTGGCAATCCTCGGCACACGGTATCAAGACGGATTCTCTCCTACCATGTTGGGACTATCATGGATTATCATCCCCGGTTTCTACAGGCTCCTTAGCCGACTAATTTGCAGGCTTGGGGATTGTGGGTGCACAGCTTGGAGGCCCGAGCCGTTCGGGCTCTAGGCATGTTTCGATTCTGAGCAGACTCAACATGACAATGCTCGGTGCGGGGGCATGGCGCTATATTCGGATCCCTTTGCAAAGCAGCTGCTGCAAAAATCTGGGAGCTATCAACACAGCATCCTCTCCCTCTCCCCCCTCCAAAAGTCTAAAACTTCCAAGGTCTTGCAACTGAAGCCCTACTCTTTGAAACCCCCCAGAATACCTGCAAACCTTATTCTTGGCGTTGTGGGGTTTCATAAGGTTTGGGTTTTGCGGTCGAAGGGTCTAAGGCCCTAAGAGCTTGAAACCCACAAGTGTCGCCCAGTTGCTCGGAGAAGCAGGTGGCGGGCAGCTGCTCCGGATCGCCCACGAGAATCAGCCGCCTCTTGGGCCGCCAAGACCAAGGGCGCGGAGGTCCCAAATAGCCCCCAGTAGGTACCAGTACAGTCTAGGGCCACATGGGAGTTGACGAAAATAAGAGGACCCCTAATATCGACCCCCCCAAAAAGTAGGATTCCCTTGTCATAAAGTCATAAAGGACCCCAAGAAGGCACCCCCTGATTTCGGAAACCCTAAACCCTAAACCCTAAACCCTAAACCCTAAACCCTAAACCCTAAACCCTAAACCCTAAAACCTAAACCCTAAACCCTAAACCCTAAACCCTAAACCCTAAACCCTAAACCCTAAACCCTAAACCCTAAACCACCCCCACACGCACGGCTTAGGGAGATCGCAGAGGCGCCTGCATCCCAGCTTCAACGGCACAAGCGTCGAGACCTCGACGCCCTGAGAGGCCTCGGAGGGACTTGACGAAGGCTGAGGGTTTAGGGTTTAGGGTTCAGGGTTCAGGGTTTAGGGTTTAGGGTTTGGGGTTTGGGGTTTGGGGTTTGGGGTTTGGGGTTTGGGGTTTCGGGTTTCGGGTTTCGGGTTTAGGGTTTCGGGGTTGGCTATGTGACCTGGTGTTAAGGTTGAAGTCAGATCGTCATATTGTTGTATGATACAACTGAGTATCACACGATATTAAATTTGCATAAGGTGAAATGGGTATAACTTCGGAGCACAACAAATATGATCTAAGATCTGAGCATACCATATCACATCAAATCATATCATACTAAGATATCATAAATAATGCCATGCAATAATCTGATCTTCCTAAGGGTACATGGTTCAGGGTTTGGTGATTTTACTCCGTATGTTTAGAAAGTCTTTGTTTTGGAGTCTTGGTCCTCATTAACCTTGGAATACAAGGGAAACCTTCTTTAGAAGTTGAAGCTGAAACTAAGTGTAAGGGCCTACTAAATTTTGAAACTTGCGTGGTGATTTGTAATCATAGTACTGAGGGGAAAATCTTGGTAACGATTGAGGCTCATGTCGCACCCTGAACCCTGAACCCCAAGCCCTGAACCCTAAACCCTGAACCCTAAACCCTAAACCCTAAACCCTAAACCCTAAACCCTGAACCCTGAACCCTGAACCCTGAACCCTGAACCCTGAACCCCAAGCCCTGAACCGCACCACCCAATACCCTAACCTCCAAAAGCCGGCCTCATCGATGACCACGGTGTCGAAGTCCTTGCGGCGAAGCCCGGTTTCGAGGGGGCCAACGAAAATGTATGGGCACACACACAGATGTGTATATATATATATATATATATGTATATCGACATGTGCATGCATATATAATATATAGACATATTATGTATATGTATATGTATATGTATATGTATATGTATATGTATATGTATATGTATATGTATATGTATATGTATATGTATATGTATATGTATATGTATATGTATATGTATATGTATACGTATACGTATATATATATATATATATATATATGTATACCCGAACGAAGTAGGTTTCACATATATAGGGATCCTACAGGAATGCCATGGGGAATCTAGTCAAACCCGGCACGCGCTACAGCAAGAAAGACGTAAACCAATTGCCGAAACCCCCGAAAGCCAACTCCCTCACACCCTAAACCCTAACCCCTAAACCCTAAACCCCAAACCCTTAACCCGAAATCTCTTCTAAGGACCATCCTCGGGGAAGCCCACCATGTCCCGGTGCCCGGAGATGCTCAGTGTAGCGCAGATCAGCCTTTCACCAAGAGGGGGGGCCCCCTTCATAATTAAAGTAGGGTTTAGGGTTTAGGGTTTAGGGTTTTGGGCTTTGGGGTTGTGGGATTTAGGGTTTAGGCTTTGGGGTTTAGGTTTTTGGGGAGATTCTAGTCTACGCACACAGGGACTATGAGGGAATGCGATTAGAAAATATTCCCACCCCTATGTTAAATAGGGGCTTGAAGGGGCTTCGAGCTTAGTGTTTAAGGTTCTAGGGTTCGGGGATTAGGGTAAGGATTTTGGGGAGTCGTGCTTTAGGGTTTTAAAGGCGTTTGCCTCCGTCTCCAAATGCCGACTCGGTCTTCGAGACGACTGGGGTAAAGGGGGAAGGAGCGAGCGCGGGTCATTAAGATCTCAACCCTAAACCCTAAACCCTAAACCCTAAACCCTAAACCCTAAACCCTAAACCCTAAACCCTAAACCCTAAACCCTAAACCCTAAACCCCAAACCATCTTCAGGAGCGCAGGCCCAGGATGGGTTACAGGGCTTCTTTAGGTCGCCCAGGGTGCTTCGCCCGGGTTTCGGGTCGTGCCTTCTTTTCTGTTTCTCCCCCTGCAGAGGTTGAGAAGATCTTCTAAGGGAACCCGAGAACCCTTCAGAAGGGGAATACGAATCGTGCCGACTCTGGGGTTAACAGGGGGCTTTTGGCCCAAGAAGATAGCCCCTAAGCCCTCTCAACCACCCCCAAAAAGAGCCAAAAAGGACTTGCTTCCCTCAACTTCCCTCACCTCCAAGCCTTACGCAAACCGCAGGACAGCGAGAGCCCACCTCGAGTCTCGAAGCCCCTCTGTCCGAGGCTCAACACCTCTATTCTGGAGCTGAGGGCCCCAGGAATCCTTCGAGCCAGGAGGCCAGAACTGGGCCCTATGTCGATACTCCCCTTAGAACCTTAATAAAAAAAAACAATATGTTTAATATCCTCTTGGGTTTTATGTAAACAAAAAGTAAGAAAACAAAATTTAAAAAAAAAAAAAAAAAAAAAAAAAAAACTCCCAAGGGGATATCGAAGCCCTACGCCCTCCGAGATCGGGTTTATCTTGGATTCGAAGACCCCAAAAGGCTGGAAGTCGCCAACCCCAAAGGGAGAGGGCGCCCCGAAACCCTAAACCCTAAACCCTAAACCCTACAACCCTAAACCCTAAACCCTAAACCCTAAACCCCCGAAGGGCCCCGGCCGAGAGTTCTTGAGCAGGCGTGTCCGCTCGGACTCCTGGCTTTTCGCACTTGGTGGTGGTGGTGTGTGCGTGGGATATATCGGAAAGCTTTTGACCTTCGAGCACGTTCAGTTTTTGCTTCTCTTCTTTAGTGGGGAGGGGAGGGCTTAAGGGGTTAGGGGTTGAAGGTGTTAGGGTGTTAGGGTGGCGGTTAGGTGATTTTCCGTAGTGCTTGAGGGGATGCAGGGCTATTGCAGGATTAGAGTCGGCTTGCTTGGGGAGCTCTGCCTACGACTCTGCCTTAGCGTTTGAAAAGGATGTAACTTCGAGTGCTTAGGGCATCGCTTTTTCAGCTACTCCAACTTCAAGACAACCATTCTGGCTCTCATGCCGAGTACAAAACACTACAAATAGACCCAGGCTTGATCCTGAGTAGAACCTGAGCTACTCCCCCAAGCCTTCAAACTCGACAGTCCGCAGGCATCCCAATGTCGCATGGGGTTCACAAGCGCAGCAACAGGGAAGAGTCCCGGTCCCTAGGCTCTCACCAGCAAAGCTGACGAAAGAACCCTCCGCAACATGATCCGGCTACGCAGGCCCATGCCAGCGCCTTCTTCTGAAAGTCCGGCGTGTCACCTCAAAGACAGGTCGTTGGGGTCGTGGGCTTAGGACCTAGGATTTTCAGGTTTAAGGGGCACTCTCCGAGGAGCGTAGGTGTTCAAGCACTTACATCTCATGGCTCTGGACTTCATCCCAGCTCTGGCTCGAGCCCCTCCCAGTGGTAGGGCTGGTAACTACTGAAAGGCCCACAAGTTGCTGGACACCTCTGGTCAGAAGCAGCCCTCGTTGCTGCAGAGTATCTTGGTCACGCTTTGTGGTCACAGAAGCCGCTTCAGAACATGAACGCTCCTTTCACGGCCAGTGCCTGTGCGCTCTACAACTCGGGGTCTGTGGGCAAGCGACGAAGCAGTGCAATGTTACAGTTCACGGCTGCACAAACTAAAAAACCTAAATCTAGATCATAAAGCCCTCTCCTATGTGACCTGGCAAAAAGTGTCGTGTATCTGAACATGTCTATGTACACACACATATATATATATACATATATATATATATATATACCTATCAATACATGCATATCTTGCGGATTCTTCTCAGACTTTACCTTTCTGACCTTCGAAACCCTAAACGCCAAAGCCTAAGCTTCAAACCCTCGCACCGGCAACCTGAAAGCCCAAAACCCGAAACCCTAAACCACAAAGTCCTTCACAACTCTCAAATTCGAGAGGGCTTCCCGCTTAACGGCTCATGAGAGGGGGAGGAGGGCTAGGGTTTAGGAATGTAGGGGGGTTGTCCGATATTCAGTTTAGAGTGTAGGCTTATGGTTTAGGGTTTAGGGTCACAACCAACGCAGGAGCCGAAATAACTACCCACACCCTCAAAGGTTGTGAGCTGTAGGGCCCAGGGAGAAGAACTCTTGAGAGAGATGGCACTGAACGCCCAGTCCTCTTCCTCCTCGCAGTCCCGAAAACCTAAACCCTAAACCCTAAACCCTAAACCCTAAACCCTAAACCCTAAACCCTAAACCCTAAACCCTAAACCCTAAACCCTAAACCCTAAACCTAGAAACCCCAAATCCTACTGCTTGCAGCTCCAGCAGCATCCCGCTTGCATCCGCTTCTCGACCAAGGTTCGGAGGGAAAAGTCCTAGCGGGTTTGGGTTTTTTTGGGGTTTTTTGGGGGGGTTTGAAGGGTTTTAGGGGGTTTTAGGGTGTTTTAGGGTGCTAGGTTTTTTTTACGGTTTTAGGGTTTTAAGGATTTTAGGGCTTTAGGGTTTTCGGGTTTTAGGGTTGCTTAGGTTACACTTGCGATAGGATGCTCTATGTGAGAAAAATTGGGGCGTTGGGTTGGGAGGGGGGAGGCGGGGGGGGGGGGGAATTTAGGGTTTAGGGTCAAGGCCGTTTATGGTTTAGGGTTTAGGGTCGCAGGCTTGGGGCTTTGGGAAACAAGAGCCCTGTAACGTCTTGGGGTTGGTAGGTGCTGCCCGTACAGACCCTACACTCTGCGAGCCCCGAAACCCGAAACCCCAGACCCTAAACCCTAAACCCTAAACCCTAAATCCTAAACCCTAAACCCTAAACCCTAAACCCTAAACCCTAAACCCTAAACCCTAAACCCTAAACCCTAAACCCTAAACCCTAAACCCTAAACCCTAAACCCTAAACCCTAAACCCCCACCGAACACACCGAGCACGCGCGGTCCTGCAGATCCGGATGTGCGTTGGGGCCCATCCTTGTTGGCTGAGTTTTCTAAGGGGAACAAGGCTAATCATTGGTCCACGAAAGTTCTGGGAAGCTTCTGATTTCGGGCTTGGGGTTTGGGGTTTGGGGTTTGGGGTTTGGGGTTTGGGGTTTGGGGTTTAGGGTTTACGTTCTAGTGTTCAGGGTCTGCATTGTGTCAGTACCTCTTCCCGTTATACTGCCGGCACCGAAGAACCTGGACACTTAAGGGTTCAGGGCCTGAATAGGGTTTCGGGTTTGGGGTTTAAGGTTTAGGGTACCTGGATATGTTCCCCTTTTTTCTAACAGTCCTTAATAGGGATTATAGTACCCCTCCTTAGAATCCCTATTTAGTCTAGGGGGGAACATCCCAAGTTCAGGGTCTACAGCTTCGGGTTTTCGTGTACCGTAGGCCTTCTTGGGAAATCCACTTTGCCAACTGTAGAACAGAATGAGAAAAATAGGCACCCACAAAGGGAGTTACCATTAAAGGGCCCACACCCAAGCTTAAGCATCGGAACTCTGAAAGCCACACATCTCCGAGAACAAGCGCAAGACGCCTTGTGATCCGCCATCTTCTGTACCACGGTTTAGGGTTTAGGGTTTAGGGTTTAGGGTTTAGGGTTTAGGGTTTAGGGTTTAGGGTTTAGGGTTTAGGGTTTAGGGTTTAGGGTTTAGGGTTTAGGGCAAAAGGTGCTATAAGAGTTCGCAGCATGAACTCCAACTTCTCAGCTCCATAAGCCCCTGTCGCATTGCGTTTCATCTATTTGTTTAAGAACCCCCCCCCCAAAAAAACAAACTAGTAATAATGAACAAAGTAAATAAATAGATATACATG
>CAJNDS010001358.1:729711-772211 GCA_905221605.1 Symbiodinium natans | reverse complement strand
GGCCAGGCCCTGAACCCTAAACCCTAAAACCCTAAAACCCTAAAACCCTAAAACCCTAAAACCCTGAAACCCTAAAACCCTGAAACCCTAAAACCCTAAAACCCTAAACCCTAAACCCCAAGCCCTAGGGCCTGAACCCTAAGGAACTCTGCCTCGAAACCAAGGTACATAATATGAACCTTGGAACGCATCATCGACCACAGCCTTTCTCCTCAATCCGCCCTGTGGAGGACAATGCCGCCCTAAAAAACGTATGTACATATATATATATATATATATATATATATAGCTATTTATAGCATATGTAGATATGGATGATACTCGTAAGACCCAAGAAAGGAAAGTATAACTATTCCAGGGTTCTAGCTGGTATATGAGATCCCTAAGGGCCGAAGCCTACAAAGCCCGAAGGCAGAACCGCACTTTGGATCCCCGCATGTTCTTGATGCTCGCCTGCGCAAGCTGTGTGGAGGTCTTAAAGAAAAGACGTCTGCGAAGGATTCAGGGTTTGGGGTGTTTAGTGAGAAAATCGCAGAGATGGAGAAGGATTCCTTTGGCTACGTTTTAAGCTTGGACCGCCTGAAACGGTGTCGAGGGCTTCGTTGACCCCGAAACTACCCGAAGCCCCAAGTGAGACCCTTGAAGCCGTATGGCCCTGTAGTCCTGGTGCCCTGAACCCTAAACCCTAAACTACTAAACCCTAAACCCCTAAACCGTAAACCCTAAACCCTAAACCCCAGATCTTTGGGGCTCCCGGGCTTTAGGCTTCAGGGTTTTCGGGCTTTGCGGCTTTAAGTGGGTTGAGGGTTCGAGGTCGTGGCTTTGTGGGAGGTGTTGCTGGCAGAATCTGCGCCCTCTTGAGGCCAGCTATGTCTTAGCTGAAGGCCGATGCCCCTAAATCCTGCAAATCCTGTTTGCAAGCCCTTTTAGCCGCCCTGAAAACACCCGACAAGCCCCCTAACGCCCTATAAACCCTCGTAGCCGCTCAGCCCGTGCATACAGGCATGGCTGCCCGTCCTCTCCCCCATAGCGCAGCCAAGTCTCTGCAGACAGCAGTCAAACAATCTCCACATACGGTTAAACCCTAAACCCTAAACCCTAAACCCTAAACCCTAAACCCTAAACCCTAAACCCTAAACCCTAAACCCTAAACCCTAAACCCTAAACCCTAAACCACATGCCACAAGAAGCCACGCCGTCGACTATTCTTCTCCTCGGCAGAAGTGCCCGCAGCCGATTCTTCCAACAGTGCCCGGTGGCACATTTTCCGTAAGCGAATCAGCACTTGGCTGACTTGGCCGACTTCTGAACCCCTGCTAAACGTTTAACTTTTAGGCTCCTTATTGTAGCTTCTACAAAAACCCAAAAAGCTAAAGTCCTAAGAGCCAGCCAGAAGAGAGCCTAGAGCAGACATGAATGTCGATGCCGGTGTCTGCCCATCTAAACCCTCAAATCCCTAGAAGCCCCAGAAGGAAGCCTCGGATGTGCTATACAACCTATAAGCCCTGCAGGCCCTTCTTACCCCACATAAACCCTATTTAGGGTTTAGGGTTTAGGGTTTAGGGTTTAGGGTTTAGGGTTTAGGGTTTAGGGTTTAGGGTTTAGGGTTTAGGATTTAGGGTTTAGGGTTTAGGGCAATAAGCCCCATAAGCCCCACCAACCCCAGGAAGCCCATCAACCCGCTCAAGCCCGAAAACACCTGCCGAACGCCAGAAACCCATAGAGCCCCAATAGCCTGTAAGCCCTGCAACCCCTGTAACCTTTGTAAACCCTGTAAGCCCGATAAACATGGAAACCCTATAAACCCTACAACTCCTAAAACTCTGAAGTCAATCACCCGTATAAACCCCTAGAACCTTCATAAACCCCTACACACCCCTACAAACCCCAAACCCCGAACCCCAAACCCTAAGCCCTAAACCCCAAACCCTAAACCCTAAACCCTAACCCCTAAACCCTAAACCCTAAACCCTAAACCCTAAACCCTAAACCCTAAACCTACCCTAAAAAGCCCCACGTCGGTCGCCTCCTTCACCTTTGGGAAGGGCAAGCGCTGCACCTCGCTGCCGGGCCGCGACACCTGGACCATGCTCAGGCTCAGCAAGTCGCAAGTTTAGGGTTTAGGGTTTAGGGTTTAGGGTTTAGGGTTTAGGGTTTAGGGTTTAGGGTTTAGGGTTTAGGGTTTAGGGTTTAGGGTTTAGGGTTTAGGGTTTAGGGTTTCGGGTTTCGGGTTTAGGGGTTTAGGGGTTTAGAGTTTAGGGTTGATAGGCAACAGGGCTTAGCGTTATAGGGGTAAACCCTATAAGCCCCTGAAAACGCTAAACTCTATACGGGGCTCAGGATTTCGGGTGTATTTTGCGTCTGCGCTCTGCGTCGACCCCCCACCCCCCCTCCTCCCAACCCCGAAGCCCAGCATGCACCACAGGGCGGGAGAGGGGAAAGCTCCCTGAACCCTGAACCTAAGCCACAAACCCTAAGACTTGAATCTTAACCCTGAACCCCACATCATAAACCCGAAGCCCACCATGAAGCACAGACCATGAAGAACAGAGGGAGGGGGAACGCTAGACTCAGAACCCCAAACCCTAAGCCCACGGCGCGAACGACGGGGCGGGATAAGGCAGCTTCCTACATTCGGCAACGGTAGCAATGTAATCGCATGCTGCCTTGAACATGTCACTGTAACCTTGGAAGAAACCTCCACATTGGCCCTCAGGTTGTCTCGCATGGAACATCAAAAACTTGACGGGCTTAGGGTCGAAGGATCTAGGGCTTATGGGCCTAAAGACTCAAGGCTTAATGGCTAAAGAATTTACAGGCCTAGTAGGGCTCAAGGGTTTAGAGTGTAGAGTGTTAGGGTATAGGGTGCTCCGGCTTTGCATTGA
Organism: Symbiodinium natans; assembly: GCA_905221605.1. Taxonomy (NCBI): domain Eukaryota; class Dinophyceae; order Suessiales; family Symbiodiniaceae; genus Symbiodinium; species Symbiodinium natans. Next base: position 769,326 of record CAJNDS010001358.1, on the reverse strand, counting down.
GGGGGGGGTTGAGGTCTTAGGCTTAGGGACTGTCTCGGCTCACGAGCTTAGGACTTGGTAGTCCCTAAACCCTGAACCCTAAACCCTAAGCCCTAAACCGTAAACCCTAAACCCTAAACCCTAAACCCTAAACCCTATAGCCCTTGAGGGCGGGGGTTTAAGGCTTTCAGGATGAGATGCGCGCTTAGGCCTCCAAGACTTCTCGTATTCGCCGACATGAGCCTCGTTCCGAGGATCCGTGACCCGAAGTTCCGTAAACCCTCAACCCTACACCCGAAATATTCGACCCTAGCTATGCAACTCTAAATATCCAACCCTAAGTATTATACCCTAACTATTCAACTCTAAATGTTCAACCCTCAACATTGAACCCTAAACCCTAAACATTAAACTGTGCAGCTCCTCCAAGTCCCTCGGCGCCTCTTGCCAGCTCTCGTCGCTGAAGGGAACATAGCTGGCTCGAAGCCAAGGGGCGCGGGCCTGACTTTGAGCTTAGAGGCTTAGAGGCTTAGAGGCTTAGAGGTTTAGAGGTTTAGAGGTTTAGAGGTTTAGAGGTTTAGAGGTTCAGAGGTTTAGAGGTTTAGAGGTTTGGAGGTTTAGAGGTTTAGAGGTTTAGAGAGGTTTAGAGAGGTTTAGAGAGGTTTAGAGAGGTTTAGAGAGGTTTAGAGAGGTTTAGAGAGGTTTAGAGAGGTTTGAGAGGTTTAGAGAGGTTTAGAGAGGTTTAGAGAGGTTTAGAGAGGTTTAGAGAGGTTTAGAGAGGTTTAGAGGTTTAGAGAGGTTTAGAGAGGTTTAGAGAGGTTTAGAGAGGTTTAGAGAGGTTTAGAGAGGTTTAGAGAGGTTTAGAGAGGTTTAGAGAGGTTTAGAGAGGTTTAGAGAGGTTTAGAGGTTTAGAGAGGTTTAGAGAGGTTTAGAGAGGTTTAGAGAGGTTTAGAGAGGTTTAGAGAGGTTTAGAGAGGTTTAGAGAGGTTTAGAGAGGTTTAGAGAGGTTTAGAGAGGTTTAGAGGTGTTTAGAGGTGTTTAGAGGTGTTTAGAGGTGTTTAGAGGTGTTTAGAGGTGTTTAGAGGTGTTTAGAGGTGTTTAGAGGTGTTTAGAGGTGTTTAGAGGTGTTTAGAGGTGTTTAGAGGTGTTTAGAGGTTTAGGGTTCGGGGTTTGAAGGCTCTTTGAGGGGGCCTCCAGGGCTTAGAGGGCTTAGAGAAAAAGGGCACGCTCGGGAGCGGTGCTGCGCCATGAAGGACGGGATAAACCCTGAATCCTTAAACCCGAAACTTCGAACCACTCCCGAGATGAAGAAACCTCGCACTCTGAGCCCGGAACAAAACCACTCCTTTGGCTATTGGATCCTTAAAACCCCGATCCAAACTAAGGCACAACTAAGAATCCAATCAGCCCTGAACCCTAGACGCTAAGCCCTAAACCCTAAAAAGGTGCCAGATGGTTCTTGCTCGTCTGCCTCCCTCCCTAGGAGAAGCACCTGACAGGCTCGCCGACTCACTCTCTTCCCCACTGCTGCCATCAGACGACGTCTCCCGCAGGAGTGCAAGAAGACATGTCATCCGATAGATCGCCCCCAAGTTGAGTTCTTGCACCCTTGTCTCGAGCTTTCACACAGCCGCCTTCTGCTTCTTGATGACGGGCTCTTGCGTTGCGAATCATCTCGCAAAGGTCGCCTTTGCCTCGCTGATATTGTGCTCGTGCCACTCGAAGTGCTGAATTAAACCATCTTATAAGCTGAGCCCACAACCCGAAAAAGCTCAAAGAACCTACCCACGCACCGAAGGTCCCTTGACCGGAAAGACTCTTAACCCGAGCAGCGCTAGAAGGTTCAGGGCGTAGGGCTTAGGGCCGAGGGTGCTGGGTGTAGCCAGAAAGGCTGTTTGGGGCTTAGTTGTTAGGGCTGCTGGGCTTAGGGAAGCTTAGGGTTGTTTTGGGTGAGGGTTTCATCAGGGTTTGGGGTTCAGACCCAAATCTGAGAGTCTCCACCCTACTGCGAATCTAATCCCTAGACACGCCCAGCCTGCAGCAGCCGAACACGCTCCAGCTGGCGCTGCCTTGAAGTTGCTTGGAGGGCTTCATTCTTGGAGTTTCTCTCTTTCACTCTTTGCAAGAACGCCGGGCAAAACCCTGAATCCTCAAACCCTTAACCCTCAAACCTAAATCCGAACTCCTAAACCCTGAACCCTAAAGCCCTTTCTTCGTTTACTTGCTTTTGCAAGCTCTACTTGGAGGTTCATGGTACTTGGTAACCAATCAGAACTGTACCTATAACCATACTGGGGCAACTTAAGGGGCTCATAAGTACAGATATAATTGGTTAAGAAGTAGCATGAACCTCCAAGTAACGGCACGATACCGGTGGGACATGCTGGGCTCAGGATTTAGAGGGCTGCTTACACTTTTGGGGTTTAGGGTTTGGGGTTCAGGGTTTGGGGTTTGAGGTTTAGGGTCTAGGGTCTGGGGTTTACGGTTTGGGGTTTGGGGTTCAGGGTTTTTGGGTTTAGAGTTGAGCGAGACATGGCCAGGACCCTGCAAACAGCTACTCTGACACTGCTGGGTATAGGGATTTAAGGTCTTGGCTTAGGGCTTAGGGTTCAGGGTCTCGGGTTTTACAGTAAGCCTCAACACGTTCACTCAGCCCAACACCCTAAACTTTGAACCCTCAACCCGAGATAAACCCCAAACTCTAACCCTTAAACCTTAAACCCTAAACCCCAAAACCCCAAAACCCCAAAACCCCAAAACCCCAAAACCCCAAAACCCCAAAACCCTAAAACCCTAAAACCCTAAAACCCTAAAAACTAAAACCCTGAAACCCTAAAACCCTGAAGCCCTAAAACCCTGAAACCCTGAAACCCTGAAACACTAAAACCCTAAAACCCTAAAACCCGAACCCGAACCCGAACCCTACCCGAACCTGGCATCAAGCTTTAGACGCGTCCGAGCTTCTCAACTTCACCCTCGTCCTCCGAAGCCGAGTCCTCAGTCTGGGGTTCGGAGCTTAAGATTTGTATTGTTTGAGGGGCCTGAGGGGCCTGAGGGGTTTAGGGGTTAGGGTGTAGGGTTTAAGGTTTAGGGTTTAGGGTTCAGGGTTTAGAGTTTTGGTTTAGGGTTTGGGGTTACCTTGGGGTTTAGGGTTTAGAGTTTAGGGTTTAGGGTTTAGGGTTTAGAGTTTTGGTTTAGGGTTTGCGGTTACCTTGGGGTTTAGGGTTTAGGGTTTAGGGTTTAGGGTTTAGGGTTTAGGGTTTAGGGTTTAGGGTTTAGGGTTTAGGGTTTGAGGTCTATTTAGGGTCTCAGGGGTTTAGGGTTAGAGCTTGCTTGGGCTTCACGAGGCTTGTCACGAAGGTTCATCGGGCGTTCTAAGCAGGGGAAAATACTCAATGACCAGGACGGTCAACCATAACGTAGGTTACCTTAACTTGCTTACTAACTCCATGCATGCAAACCTTCAAGTATCCCCCGAGCCCGAAACCCTAAACCCAAAACCCGGCACCCTAAACCCGAAACCATGAGACCACAAGGTCCGGAAAGCCTACTAGCCCGGAGCCCCAGAAGCCCGAAGCCCAGAGCCCCAAAAACAAGAACCTGCAACAGAGTCGTGAGATTCTTAGGGTAGTTACATGGTCCCTTCATCTGGGCCCTTCAAAGGGTGTCCCTTATATACCCCTAAATACCCTACACAAACTAAGGGCTTGGGTAGCTAGACCCAAGAGTAACCTAGGAGTGAACAGGCTGCCTACAGGGGCTTGTAAGGACACCTAAACCCTAAAAAAGGGAAACTCCGGGTTGGAGGATTCCTGAGATCCTTGTTCAGAGCCGCTACGTAGGCTTGGGGCTGAGCCTGAGCGTCTTGAAGACAGTTTTTGGCGGACTTCTTCCGTGAAGGGGTGCACCTTGAGGTCCCACGCATAGGGGTTTAGGGCGTAGTGCTTAGAGTTCAGAAATTTGGGCCCAGACCCCAAACCCGAAACCCTAGTTTAGGCACATAATTGTCCTCTCACCGTCTGTCTCCCAATCCAAAAAATCTGCAACACACCACCAAGCTCTGTGCGTCTCCGTCATCCCCACTCGCCTGTGATCATGCGCCGATGCTAGCTGGCTTGGAGATTGTAGGAGTTCAGAGCTTCAGGTATACCTAAACCCTAAGCCCTAAATCCTGAACCCTGAACCGTAAACCCTGAACTCCTAACCTGCAACACCTTTGAGGAATCATTCCGATCACTTTTACAGCATCTTGGGGTTTAGGGCCTTAGGGTTTAGGGTGTCGGCCACCCCCCCACCACATGTGGCGTCCATGCAGACAAGAACGAGCAGGAGAAGACCGTGGTGAGTAGCCAGACTCGGTAACAGTCACGCCTCGCCGCACACAACTCAGACAAAGTTGCTGATGATCAACGCGGAATCACCCCCGGGTAGCGATTTCAACAGTGGCGGAGCAGGAACCATCCTCCCAAACCCTGAAAACCCGTGTGCCTTCTGCTGACCAGACCTGGCGAGCCGACCGGGCAAACTTATGCTAGGTAGGTCTTGGGGCTTCTTGAGCCCTCAAACCTACCTGCTACACAAAAGTCGACAGCTTCGCAGTGGAGTCTCGGTAAGCCCTGAACCCGTTCACCTGCGGGTGCCAGGCGTTGGGAAATCCATCTTCTTCTTGTTGCTGGGGCTTTATATAACGAGCTGTAGAAGGTTTGAGGGGTTTTGGGTTTAGGTTTTAGGGTTCAGGGTGTTTAGGGCTTAGGGTTTAGGACAGTTTAGGGTACTAGGACAGGAGGTCTCTAGCGAAAAACCAAACAAGCTATGGCAAAGAGCTTCAGGGCCTGAAGGCACTCGGCCCCAACCTTACTGGAAAAAATCGCAGAGTGCAAAGACGCATTCGTGCAACGAATAACCCAAAAAAGCTAACCCTGAGACCCTCAAACCCTAAACCCTTATTATTCAGAACCTGCGAAGAGGCCTTACAGGCTGTACCCTACACACGCTGAGCCCCCGAAAAGCCCTATCAATAGTCTCCACAAGCAAGCAAAAACAACTGAACCCTCGACTCGACACCCTAAGGCCCTCCCCCCTCACCCGCCCAAAACCAGGCAACAAATAAGCCCCAAAACCAGGCAACAAATAAGTAAATCCTAAACCCTAAACCCCAAACCCTAAACCCTAGACCCCAAAGCGTTGCGGGGGAGACGCTATCCTTGAGTAGGAGACCGCCTGCGCCTCATCCAGGGCCGCACTACAGGTGCGGGGTCTCGGGGGCCTACAGAGCCTGTGGACACAGGACCTCTAGGCTTACTCAGGGGTCACAATCAAGGCATCTAGGGTTGGGGTATGCGTAGCTCCTAGGCAAGTTTCGGGCTTTCGGTTTAGTGCCTGGGACTCAGTCCTACAACCCGTATCCTTGAGCCTCTAGGGTTTAGGGTTTAGGGTTACTAATCAATAACTTCGCGGGGCCGTCGGAGAGCCCTGGGAAGAAACCCGTACCCCACCCCCCCCCCCCCCCCCCCCCCCGAAAAAAAACCCTTAAACTCCAGGACGGTCCTGCGTGGCTGTGGCAGACAATAACACGGAGAGGATGCCTGGCTTTCTGTAGGCAGAGTTAGGGTTGAGTCGAGGGTTTGGGGTGTAGGGTTTAGGGTTTAGGGTAGTGGTGCACTGGGGATTCCGAGCAGGACTGCGAAGCCTGTAAGGCGTTCTTGCACGCCACACATTCTCAGCATGACATCCATGGGTGCCGCACTGTGCTGTGAGGCCAAGACCTAACCCCTCCTAGACCCCGCCTCCATTGTAGTTCCTTTGAATATGGCTACTTCTCTTAGAGCTGGTCCTTCTTGAGGTCCTTATCATAACGCGGCCCCTCTTATTTAGGGGACCCAACGAGGGACCATAGTTTAGAGAACCGACCAGATTCTACTAAGGATTGGGTCCCGAACCCTGGGTCCTGGTCGCGGTGCTAAGCTGTTGGGCCCCCAAACCGAAACCCAAAAAAGACCTTTCTAAACCCTAAACCCTAAACCCCTAAACCCTAAATCCTACACCCCAAACCCTAAACCCTAACCCTAAACCCCTAAACCCTAAATCCTACACCCCAAACCCTAAACCCTAGTCTGTGCAAAACAGCGGCCTAAGACCGTGGTCGTCTTGCCGGTTCCAGGCGGTCCCTAGCGGACTTGTCTCTCTCTCTCTCTCTCTCTCTCTCTCTCTCTCTCTCTTCGGGCTAGGAGCTTCGCTTTGCTGTTTAAGCACAGAGTGTGCTGCTGGTGCCATTAAGTGAGGAAGGTAGAATACATGCTCGAGGATGGAGGGTTCAGAATTCAGGGTACTGCCGCACCCTGCTCTGAACAGTTTGTAGCCTAAACCCTACATCCACGACATTTGTATGTGTGTTTATTTATATAGATATATATATATATATATATATTAAGCTGTGTGCGCGTGCATAGATTCGATTTTAGCTTCGCAGCTCGGTCGCGTAGGTGTAGGCCTGGGGTCTTCATGCCGCGCAGCGGGTATTGAGTGCATGTTGTGGGAATTATTGGGCTTCAGGTCTACACGACAAACGCAGTATTTGGAGTCCTCTTAGAAGTGAAAAAATGCGCCTGGACCAAGGTAATGCCAGAGACCTGCGTCGTCAGAGACACAGAAACCCTTCTGGGCGCAAAGATGAAGAAACGAATGGGCAGTTTGCTCTTCGTTTTGGGTTTAGGGTTTAGGTTTAGGGTTTAGGGTTTAGGGTTTAGGGTTTAGGGTTTAGGGTTTAGGGTTTAGGGTTTAGGGTTTAGGGTTTAGGATTTAGGGTTTAGGGTTTAGGGTTTAGGGTTTAGGGTTTAGGGGTTAGGGTTTAGGGTTTAGGGTTTAGGGTTTAGGGTTTAGGGTTTAGGGTTTAGGGTGTAGGGTGTAGGGTTTAGCGTTTAGGGTTTAGGGTTTAGGGCTTCGTGGTTGAAGCACCATGGGAAGCGGTTGAACTAGACAGCAGTTCGGGTTTGATGCGTTTAAGGTCCCAACTTACACAGGGTGAACCTCAATCTGTTTCTGTCTCCTGGCACACACTCTGCATGGCTTGCGAACGTGTCGGGTTTCGGGCGTGAAGTTCCCAAAGCCCTAAACCCTGAACCCTAAACCCTAAACCCTCAACGCTACACTGGCCTGCGGCATCGGGACTGCTGTGCAGGATAGGGGAGAGCTCTTGGGTTTAGGGTTTAGGGTTCAGGGTTTGGGGTTTAAGGTTGAGGGTTTTAGGTTTAGGGTTTAGGGTTCAGGGTTAAGCATGGGTTGAGGGTGAAGGGCTCGTTTTGTTTTAGGGGTGCTGAGATTCATGAACCACCACATTCCACCGGCTTAGGCAAAGGGATCGGGTTTCGGCCAGCCTTCTTTGAGTCGTGAATGGCATTCTGCTGCGAGGTGTTGTACCTGCACCCAGCGATGGGGTGCTGTAGGCATTTTTGGGGGACTTCCGGCCAGCTGTTTGCCGTCGCCTCTCCCTCCAAAAAACACTCAACCCGAAAGCTTTTGAAGATATGCCCGGCCCGCATTCGCGTGGGGCATGGGGAAGCTTTCCCGCAAAATCGATCACCTCTTTGGGCAGCCAATATGAGACGGCCTTACATTACGGACTACGTAGGAGAAGCCATCGAATGAAGAATCGGTCTCACCAGCAGCGGCGTGCTTTGGAGCTTTTGGGGCTTAGGGGGTTTGGGATTAGGGTTTAGAGCTTACATTGTTTAGGGTTTTCGATATTTAGGGGCGTGATCTGCACCTCCAGACCGTCCGCAGCCTGATTTTAGGAGTCACCCCTGAAGACCTGCAAGTCCTACCGCCGCATGCTGCAACTCACAGCTCTACTCCCAGACCCGCCACAAACCCTAATCCCAAAATCTCTCAAGAACCACCCCCGCACCCTTGCGACCTCGGCACCTAAGTCCTAAACAAACCTTAGCACTTCCTCTCCAAACCGCCACTCCTCTTCGAACCTGCGGGCACGGCTTCAGTGTTCGGGTCCATAGTGGAACCAACGGGCTCTTTACAACCCCAAACCCTGAACCCATGCATTTTAGGGCTTAGGGCTCATGGTGGATTAGTGCCTGGAGCTGAGAAACTTACCACTATCGGTGGGCTCTGATAGAAACTTTCAAGCCCTGAATGGCCCTTGGTGCAGACCCACCTCGCCTCTGTTGAAGCCAGCTCTCGATGGCCTCTGCGGGTCAGGGCATCGAGCGCAAGGCTTCGATCTTCCCCACCGAAACATAATCTAATCTAGGCCCAATAAAGGGGTGCCCTTTTTGGTTTAAAGAGGGTGATAAGGCCCCCCCCCCCCCCCAAAAAAAATAAAAAGGAACAAGGGCCTCTTCTTTGGTCCTTGTAATCAAAACAAATCGTCTTAGTTTTCCCCTCGCGTTCTTCTATTCGCCAAAAGAAAGCACAGAATCTCTGAGGAGAGTAGACTTCGGCTGCCTATGGCCCTGGACCCTGTAAAGCCGGCTGTAGGGGTCCAGGGTTTGGGGTTCCTGGGGGAGGCGAGGGGGCGGGGTCAAGAGAGTTTTTGGGGCTTCCTGATGTAAGCTCGGGCTCTTGCACCACAAATGGCAGCATGCAGTGTGCGTTTAGGGTTTAGGCTTCAGGGTCTACAGTTTAAGGCTTATTGCTACACCGGGAGAGAAACAGCACAGAAGTGTGAATAGGAGTCACTTGCAACCACCGAAACCCGCCAATTTCACTACTAACTATACTCTACCCCCCCCCCCCCCACAAAAAAAAAGAGAAGCAATTGGACAAGCAGGAAGAGGGTCTTGAGAGCTTGCAGTGGGGTCTCTTCCAACTGCAGCTTCGAAAACCCTTAAGCAACACAACGCCCAGTCCTAAAGAGCCATGAAACCTGAACCCTGAGAGCTGAACCCTAGACCCGAAACCTTGAAACCTGAACCCTAAAACCTAAACCTGATGTACAATAACCTCCCGTCGAAGAGCCCCAATTGACTGTTGTCTTTGGGCTCCTCAAGAGTACCCCGAAACCCGAAACCCGAAACCCGAAACCCTAAACCCTAAACCCCCAGACCCTAAACCCTAAACCCTAAACCTGAGTTGCGATGTCGTTTAGAAACAAAATTGATCTATGAGCGCTTGCTGAGTTTCTGCCGGCTCCAAGAGCCCGGCTCCCCGGAACCCCGGTAATACGTTCTCTCACCTGCGGTGTTTAGGGTTTAGGGTTTAGGGTATAGGGTATAGGGTTTAGGGTTTAGGGTTTAGGGTTTAGGGTTTAGGGTTTAGGGTTTAGGGTTTAGGGTTTAGGGTTTGGGGGTAGGGTTTAGGGTTTAGAGTCAGAGTAAGCAAGAAGGGCCTTCTCAGCACCGCCTAGGGCGTAGGGTTGAGGCGGGGAAACACCAGGTTTCGATTTCGATGACCCCAAACCCTAAACCCTAAACCCTAAACCCTGATGAGCTCATGCTTCATGAGGCCTCGGGCAAGTGCAGCGTCTCCTGCCAAGTCTTCAGCGGTTTAGGGTTTACTGGGGTTTAGGGTTTGGGGTGTAGGGTTTGGGGTTTGGGGATTAGGTTTTAGGGATTGGGGTTTAGGGTCTAGGGTAGGGTTTGGGGTTTAATTATAGGGTTTACGGTGTAGGATTCAGGAACTTGAGTAGCTGGCAGCCGGTGGCCACAGCGACTGGCTGCTTTCACGAAGAGCGAAGCACCGCACCAAGAAAGGCTTCTTTCAATCAAGCATCCCTTCGATGCGGGGAAGTCGCTTAAACACAATGGTTTAGGGTTTAGGGTTTAGGGTTTAGGGCTTCGGCTTTAGGGTTTAGGGTTTTAGGGTTTAGGGCTCCTCCACCGCCCCCCTCCCCCGCCCCGCCCCCGGCTCACCAGAGATCAGGGGGACTGAAGGGGGACCCGATTTCTGTCAACAAGCAAGGCACACAGAACCCTAAAACCTAAAACATCAGTCCCCAAACCCCAAACCATAAGCTCTACACCCTAAACCCTTAACCCTAAAGCCCAAGCTTTCAAAGATCCCCCTGTCGCCAGCTTCTGCTGTCAATGTCGCAGGAGAGATCCGACAAAAAACGCTCAATCTGAAAACATGCCGAATCTCCTTGGTAGCCCAGTAAGCATATGATAATAAGGGTGCCCTTGTTGGCTTGGATATTTTATAAGGGAACCTAGAACCAAAAAATGCAAAAACAAAAAAGAGGTACCACTGAGCTACCAAGGATCTTTGAACCCGATAGATCAAGCAAGTCCTACTTACTCCCCGGGCCGCTTGCCCCAAACCCGCAACCCATCCGTAGAGCGCCGAACATGTCAACACGCCCAATGTCAACCCTAAACCCTAAACCCTAAACCCTACACCCTAAACCCTCAACCCCAAACCCTAAACCCTCACCCGTCCTCGCTCTTTGGCAAGGCTGGCTCTGCGCCAACCTCCAGGGCCGATGCTGCCTGGCTTGCCGGGCTTTGTACACACTTTTTTGTGTTTAGGGTTTAGGGTTTAGGGTTTAGGGTTTAGGGTTTAGGGTTTAGGGTTTAGGGTTTAGGGTTTTGGGTTTTGGGGTTAGGGTTTAGGGTTTCAGGGGCTTCTGGGCTGTGGGCTCAGGACTTATTGTAGGGCTTAAGGGCTAAGGCTTAGGGGGTGTAGAGCTTCAGGGCCTTAAAACCGGGGCCACAATGTAGAAGCCTGACCGTGCAACCCTACTTGCACGAGCTAAGAAGACAGGCATCCTCAACCCTACGAAAAATTGGGTTGAAAGATACAGCCGGGCACCCGAGACCTTAAACCCCAAAGCCCCAAAACCCCAAACCCTAAACCCTATGCGTACCAATGATGCAAAAGGAGCAGACCTTCTAAGCCCAGGTTGCCCAGTTGTCTAAACCCTAAACCCTAAACCCTAAACCCTAAACCCTCAACCCCAAACCCCAAAAAAACCCCTCCAGCCTGCATCTCGAAGCCTGTGTCGCCTCTTTGGCTGACAGGGTTTTGGGGTGTAGGGTCTAGGGCTTTAGGGGGCTTTAGGGGGCTTTAGGGGGCTTTTAGGGGGATTTTAGGGGGCTTTTAGGGGGCTTTTAGGGGGCTTTAGGGGCTTTAGGGAACGTGTCCCAGACAGGCCCCTAAACCCTAAACCCTAAACCCTAAACCCTAAACCCTAAACCCTAAACCCTAAACGCATTTGTGGTTTCGGGCTTTGCATAATGAGGTCGCCCCTAAACCCAAACCTGCCCACCACAAGCGATGCCGCCTCCGTCCGCGAGCTCCTCGCGGTTCAAGATGGTGTCCTGCCACGACCCTGTTGAACCCCAAACCCTAAACCCTAAACCCTAAACCCTAAACCCTAAACCCTAAACCCTAAACCCTAAACCCTAAACCCTAAACCCTAAAGGGACCCTAAAAGCCTGGAACTCCGCAGGCCAGCTTCGGTGGCTAAGCCGCCTTCAACGGTGCGGGATGGGATGGGACAGAAAAAAGTAGGGGTTAGGGTTTAGGGTTTAGGGTTTAGGGTTTAGGGTTTAGGGTTTAGGGTTTAGGGTTTAGGGTTTAGGGTTTAGGGTTTAGGGTTTAGGGTTTAGGGTTTAGGGTTTAGGGTTTAGGGTTTAGGGTTTGGGAATACAAGCTCGCCCTGCCTTCTACACCCCACTTGCCCCTGCCTCGTTCTTAGCAGGGAATGAAGGAATGAGGGCCCTATATAATCCCTCCAAGGATATATTATATATAATATAATATATAACTTGTGATATATATATATATAATATACAGGGCCCTCATTCCCTCATTACTAAGAACCAGGGGGAAAACTGAAACCCGGTGCATCCGCCGATCCTTGAGGAAGATCTCGGGCATTGCCTTGAGACCTTCATACTCGCGGATCCTCGGCAGGGCGGAAGAGACAGCCTGTAACCCTAAACCTGAAAACCCTAAACCCCAAAACCCTAAATCCTAAACCCTAAACCCTAAACCCTAAACTGGCCCTAAACCCTAAACTGGCCCTAAACCCTAAACCCTACGCAAATGTTGCGGGTCCACTGTATGGGTGTAGGGTCTGCAGCTTTACTCTAGGCCTCCAAGGGCCCATCTACTACCTACTTCGGGCGATTCGGAGCCCCTGGAAATAAACAGTTTAGGCGTTAGCGTTTTGTTATGAAGGGGTTTAGGGTTTAGGGTTTAGGGTGTAGGGTTTAGGGTTTAGGGTTTAGGCTTTAGGGTTTAGGGTTTAGGGTTTAGGGTTTAGGGTTTAGGGTTTAGGGTTTAGGGTTTAGGGTTCAGGGTTCAGGGTTCAGGGTTTAGGGTTTAGGCATGATGGGCAGGAACAGCAAAGCTGCACATCAGGCGGATGGCCAGCCGCACACGGAGTTGGGGAGGTGTGTAGGGTTTAGGGTTTAGGGTTTCGGGTTTCGGGTTTAGGGTTAAGGGTTAAGGGTTGAGGGATTAGGGTTTAGGTTCCTAGGGTACTTAGGGGTCTGAAAAACGAACCCAAAAAGACCAGATGACCTTCCACATGTTGCCGAAACGAACACAAAAAAAGCGACACGTTGCCTGTGTCCCAAATAACGTTCTACTGGCTGTTGTGGAGGTTTCTGCCGAGGGGACAAGGGATTCCCTCATACTCAAGAACTATGTTTGGCCGGGTGCCTTCTTCTCCGATTGTGTTGTTCTGTGCTGGGCAACTTGACGAAACTCTTGAATGAAGGTCTGCAGGACTCGTCAAGCTTTGTACTCGGGCTGCTCGGGTTTCTATTTGCAGGTATAAGGCTGGTCTAAGGTTTCGGGCTGTAGGGCTTAGGGCCCAGGGTTTAGGGCTCAAGGCTTCTAAGCTTTGAAAAGCTTGTACGGTTGCTGGGCTTGCGGGGTTTCGGGTTCGCGAGAGCAATCTTGAGTTCCCGGCAGTGTGGAGAAGGAAGTGACCTCCGGCGCGGTCTTCGACTTTGAAGTTGGCCCTAAACCCTAAACCCTAAACCCTAAACCCTTGGGCTTTCGGCTTCTCTGCCGAGGTACGCTAAGAAGCACTCCAAAGGAGCTCACATAAGATGGCCCCGCAAGCGTGGAAGAACTGTAGTAGTTCCAGACATGAAGACCAACCATAACCATAATGATATAATAATCGTAATAGAAATAATGATAATAAAAACAATAATAATAATAATAATAATAACAATAATAATAATAATAACAATAATCATAACAATAACTCATACATAATGACAATATAATGACAATAGCAACAAAACCTCAAACAGTTGTAAAACAAATGGAGGGTTCAGCGCCCCCCAAACCCGAAAGCCTACTTTTTAGGGCTAAAGGCCCAAAGGATTTTGGTTTAAGGCCTTAGGGCTGCGAGCCCAATCCCAGCACCCGCCTTCGCCAGGTACCAGTTCGCCCTCTGTGCAATCAGATTGGCGGCTTCCTTGCGCAGATCTTTGAATCTAAGGCTTAAGATTTATGCTTGTGGGGTTTCAGGGTGCAGGGCTTTAGGGGCTTTGAAGATCAGGCCTTATCAGGCATTCTTCTTCTTAGTACTATTAGTATTATACTATACTACTATGATTATTAGTATGTGTCACATTCTCAAATCCTAAGCCCGAGCCTAACCTCTAAGGAAGCAGTCCCTACCCTATACCAACAGACTCTTGAACAGCAAGCCGTTGACGAGCTTGTTTCGAGCGGGTCCCTCCCCCCCTCCCTCTCTCCCCCCCTCCCTTCCCGTCCCCCAGGGTTCAGAGGCGAGGGGATTTGGGGCTGAAATACAGCCTACAGCAACCCGGTCGCACCCCCGTACTGCCTTCATCCGCGAGCCCGGCGTCGTGTCTGCCATGTCCACGAAAACCGTGACGTGCACGACCTGACTGACCTCGGCTTCCTAGCTTGGTCCTGTAAAGCATCACAAAAAAAGTACACAAACCAAGCGCCTCGTAAAAAGGGGCTGTTTACATGTAATTTGCCAGGCGGGTGGTTGGAGGCCGGAGGCGGGAGGCGGGAGGTGGGAGGCGGGAGGCGGGAGGCGGGAGGCGGGAGGCGGGAGGTAGGAGGCTGCTGCCCGCTTCTGAGGATTGTGGATGCATAGAAGGTTTAGGTCTTATTAGGTCTTGGCGTGGCGGCGCAGGGTGGAGCGTCGATCAACTAGGGTTGCGGGTTGATACAGGGTTCTATCCGGGTCTGAGGGAATCTGGGTTTCTGCAAACCCTAAGCCCTAAACGCTAAATTTGCCTTCCAGCGTGGAGGTGATATGGGACCCCCGCAGGGTTCAGAGAAGCCTTTTTTGAAGCTCCTTCGGAATAGCAGGGCTGAATGTCCGGTCTGCTGAGTTCGGGCCTCTGAGCTGGGTGTAGAGCTCCCGCTTCTCACCCCCTAAGCCCAAAAGCACTACCATTGAACAAAGAGGACTACTTAAGGCAGTAGTTGGATTAGGAAAATGTAACTGGGGGGCGGGGGGTCCTGATAGGAGGACCAGGCGAAGAAAGAACTTAAACGTGCCGCACCCTCAAGACCACCTGCATTCCTAAACTCGGGTCTAAGTCTCCCCAAAGCGCCCTATAACACGGAGATGCCGCTCTTCGTTACTCCTTCCCCATCCCAAGGTTGCGCTGAGTTCACTGTAGGCGTAATTAGGGCTCGGGTAGGGCTTTATGGGCATTGTGGGGGCAGAGTTTCTTGAATAAGACACTTGTCACAGCCCCTTTCAACCTGGCTGCAAACACCACAACCCTAAAGCTAGGATTCTCTTGGGGGTGCGCCCTTCAGGCGGAATTTCTTCGGGGGCTGGGAGCCCGAGGGACACTGCAGGAGCTCTTTGGGTGGGCACTTGAGGGGTGTTCGGATGGGGCACTCCAGGATAAGGTGTGACTTCTAGGTCCACCCTAAACCACTCCAAGCCACCCTAAACCACCCTCAGCCACCCCAAGCCCTAAACCCTAAACCCTAAACCCTGAACCCTAATTAAACCCTAAACCCTAAACCCTAAACCCCAAACCCCAAACCCTAAACCCTATTGCCCTAAACCCTAAACCCTAAACCCTAAACCCTGAACAGGAGACCCTAATGTTTGGGAAGCCCCAGAGGCGCTATGGTCCACGAGGCCCAGAAGGTGCGTGTCGTGCGGCTGAGTTAGATCCTCTGCTTAGGGTTTGGGTGAAAGGTTTAGGGTTTAGGGTTTAGGGTTTAGGGTTTAGGGTTTAGGGTTTAGGGTTTAGGGTTTAGGGTTTAGGGTTTGGGGTTTGGGGTTTGGGGTTTGGGGTTTGGGGTTTGGGGTTTGGGGTTTGTTTAGGGTTTAGGGTCTGGGGTCTGGGGTTTGGGGTTTTTGGGTTTGGGGTGTGGGGTTTAGGGCTCAGGGTTTAGGGCTCAGGGTTCAGGGAGCTTTTGCAGGTTTATGGGGGCGAAGGCCAAGGGTTAAGGGCTTCAAGGTCCAGGGATTGCTTCCGGCCGCGTTTGTTGCTTTTTGCAGGCGGCGTATCGGGTTGTCCTGGGGGTTTGGGGAGGATGGCACCCTAAATCCTCACGTCAACACAATCGAGCCTTGTCTTCTATTTGCTTAAGAACCACCCAAAACATAAAATACTCCCTATGTTGCCCGTGGGGGTTCTCAAGCACGTGGTAGTGGTGAGTTGTGCGAAACCCTAAACCCTATAACCCTAAACCCTAAACCCTAAACACCTTGAACCCTTGAGGTAACGCAAACCCTCAGTAGGCTGCAGAGTTCTAAGGCCTAAGGGTCTTGGTAGCCCAGTAACCATATTACAATAAGGGCGCCCTTTGTTGGATTGGTTACCCGAAACCCGAAACCCGAAACCCTAAACCCGAAACCCGAAACCCGAAACCCTAAACCCTAAACCCGAAACCCTAAACCCTAAACCCTAAACCCTAAACCCTAAAAAGGGAACAGGGTACCACCGGGCTACCAAACGATGATGGGAGGGAGCGGTGACCCATGTGAAGTCCCAGAAGCCGGATCATAGGATTTGAATGTTCTTTGCTAGGGTTTAGGGTTTAGGGATAGGGGTTTAGGGTTAGGGGTTTAGGGTTAGGGGTTTAGGGGTTTAGGGGTTTAGGGGTTTAGGGGTTGAGGGGTTTAGGGGTTTAGGGTTTAGAGTTTGGGGTTTAGGGTTTAGGGTGCAGTTCTAGGTAAGGCCGCCGTGAGCTTTGTAGGCGATGCGTGGGAGGGACTCTGAGGCCAAATGATCCAATGGCGTCCAGCCGGGGAGAAGGGTTTAGGGTTTAGGGTTTAGGGTTTAGGGTTTAGGGTTTAGGGTTTAGGGTTTAGGGTTTAGGGTTTCCAAGCTGAATCTACGGATCTGTGGCAGTTGATGAGGAGCTCCCATGACGGCAGTAAAAGTGTCAGTCATCACGGCAACTAACCTGGTCCAACTTGTTCACAAGAACTGTGCTTGCAGCACCGAGAGCGGCCTCAAGGATCTTTGGCTATCACCCGTGAAGCCGTCAGTTCACCTTCGCCACTGGCAGCATCGGCATCGCCCGTCGAAATCTGAGCAAATCTGGGGATAATCCTGCAGGAAGCAGTTGAAGTGGCTGAAGGTGGAACTTGCCATGTATCCTGCTGTCTTGCATCACTTGCATGGGTGTCAGGTGATTTCGAAAAGGGCTGCCTCTGTTCATCGCTGGCGTCATCTTGGTTCACGCGCTGACAAGTGAAGCAAAAAAAGTTTAGGGTTTAGGGTTCAGGGTTCAGGGTTCAGGGTTTAGGGTTTAGGGTTTAGGGTTTAGGGTTTAGGGTTTAGGGTTTAGGGTTCTCCATGCGTTTCCTGGCCATTCTTAGCCTTCTGGAACTTTCCGTGTCGCAACTCTAAACCCTAAACCCTGAACCCTATAAATCTCAGAAGTTCAGTCTAACTGGCAGTCGCACGGGAGACACATGGGAGAGCACAGTCCCCTACCAGGTATGGAGCGTTATACGTAAGGGTACCCGTATCACGACATGTTTTAGCACTTGACTCTGAAACCCCTGCCTAAACCCTACACCCCTACACCCGAAAGCCCCGAAAACGCCTGGCCCTGCGTCAGAAGGACAAGGTCGTGAATGCTGTACCTCATCGGATTCGGATGACCGGCAATGGATGTGCATATACACATATATCATATGTACATGTGTATATATATATATATCCACATATATACATATGTGTGTGTGTACACATGTATGTAAAAATGATATATGTACATGTATGTAGACATCTATACATAAATATCTACATATATATATATATATGTATGTATATGTACAAAAACATATAAACACATGTTGCAATATTGCAGTTGGAATATCAGCCATGGGCTACTCAATCGTGCTTCCCCGCGATCAAGGGCAGAATATTTATCTGGAAAACATCATTTGATGAACCTGACTTACGCACCTGCTACCAAATCTGTGATATAGGGTTTACGGTATGTTGCTGCTCTTCCCATGAGCGAATGTGATTGCGAGATTTGAGGAGCGAAGATTCCGGCGGGGTGAACAGTGTAAACTGTTCGACTGTATCATTGGTGGTCAGACTGTGTTGTAATGTACGTTACTTGGGTCTGAAATGATGATCAAACGCATAGTACAGAATCTTTAACAATGACCTTTGTGAGAGCGCGTGAAACCGAAATCTAATTTTATGAGCTAGCTGGATATTCTGCAGGCAATGTAAGCGCGCAGCCCAACCTCCAGAGGACAGACAATGCAAGTGGTAAGCTATTCTATGAAGATCCTGAATTTCATCAACTGTGAAAAAAAGCTCTTGGAGCTTCCGATCAAGCTCCAGATTCATCTGTAAAGCCCTAACCTTAAACTACCGCTCCTAAAGACCGAGCACCCTACACTCCGGAGCCAAAACCGTACAACCCCCGAAACTCTATCTACAACCCGAAAAACCGCGACTTTAATTTGGGTTTAGGGTTTAGGGCTTATGGTTTAGGGAAATGAGCCTCTAAGGGGGTTTAGGGTTTAGGGTTTAGGGTTTAGGGTTTAGGGTTTAGGGTTTAGGGTTTAGGGTTTAGGGTTTAGGGTTTATTAGGGTTCAGGGTTCAGGGTTTAGGGTTTAGGGTTTAGGGTTTAGGGTTTAGGGTTTAGGGTTTAGGGTTTAGGGTTTAGGGTTTAGGGTTTAGGGTTTAGGGTTTAGGGTTTAGGGTTTAGGTGTTTAGGGGTTTAGGGGTTTAGGGTTTAGGGTTTAGGGTTTAGGGTTTAGGGTTTAGGGTTTAGGGTTTAGGGTTTAGGGTTTAGGGTTTAGGGTTTAGGGTTTAGGGAGCCTGAACCCCTGAGGCGCCTAAAGCCTTCCACAAGCCTAAACGTTGCCGAGAGGCAGCGCGACGCCGCAGGCCTCTTTGCTGCGGGTGAGCTCAAGCTTCACCTTAGGCGGTTTAGGGTTTAGGGTTTAGGGTGTAGGGTTTAGGGTTTAGGGTTTGGGGTTTGGGGTTTAGGGTTTGGGGTTTGGGGTTTGGGGTTATAGGGGTTAGGGCTTAGGGCTTAGGGCAGTCCCGTTGGGGCGGGGGTCTTGTCACATGGGGCGCTTTCATGAAGTAAGCGGGAGGCCACAACAACTTTCAAAAACCCCTGCACCTAAAGCCTTGACGCTCAAAAGGCTTTTCCGGTTCGGAGCTCTTGAGGCTCTGAGGGAAATCGGCTTGGGGGGCATTTATGGTTCAAGGCTTTGCGTGTGCCGTTGAACATGAGGTCCCCTGCACAGGCAACTTTTTTGAAAGAGACCCGGCCCCCAAAAAGCGGGGCCCTGAAAATGAGGAGCCTCACTTAGACCCGGGCAGTGCAACAAGGAACAGCGTGCTGCCAGCTGCAGTGCACTTAGGGTTTGGGGCTTCGGGTGAAGCTTAAGCTCTAATGAGCCCTGAACCCTCAATCCTTGCAACGCTGCCCTGAGCCCTAAACCCTAAACCCTAAACCCTAAACCCTAAACCCTCCACCCTGAAAGCCCCCGAGTGGCGAAGGGCGGGTCGAGGCGGAGGGCGTGAAAGGACACCTGCGACGTCTAAAACAGGCGATCGCTGGCTTCCCACAGCCTAAACCCTGTTCCCTGTACCCTAATTTTTGTACCCGAATATTTTTGGTACCACAACTTCCCTGTACCCTAATTTTTGTACCCTAATATTTTTTGTACCCTAATTTCCCAGTACCCTAATTTTTGTACCCGAGTTAGGTTATACGGTTTGTATATACAGTGAACTCCAGAAAGCTGGAACATGGTTTAAGGATGACTTGAGGCCTCTTGGGATATGAGGATAAAGACGTTCCAACTTCTGGGCCTCAACTGTATACATATATGTACATACACATGCACATACATATTTTTTGAAAATTAAAAGCCCCTCACGAAACATCCTCCAGCTCTGAACCCCTCAAACCCGTAGCCCCCAAAACCTTCATGTGAGGATCTCACACACCTTTGCCTATCAGCTGAAGTCCAAGCCTATCAAAAAGTCTCTTCGAGGCGCCATCTCCAAGAACCTGTACAAAAACAGCTAGGGTTTCGGGTTTAGGGTTTAGAGTTTCGGGCTTGGGCACCCCAAACTCCTTAACCCCCCCAAAAAAAAACCAACGCCCCAACCGTACTGCCCGACGCCCCGCAGCCCAAAACCGTCAATCCTAGAAGCCCTTCGATTCTAGGCGCCGCCCACACTTTGCTGCCTGTTCGGTCGTCTTGGCCATTTCGGAGTCCCTCAGAGGTGGGTTTGCAGGGTCGAGGGATTTAAAGGGGTTAGAGTTTGGAGTTTCCCCGAACCCTAAACCCTCGAGCCCTAAATCCTACACGTCTTAGTCCCGAGTTTATTGTCGGATTTTGAAAGAGCGACGGTGCCAGCACAGCGCTTAGGGGGATGTGAAGATGAGGGCATTTGGACTTTAGAGGTTTACAGCTACGGCTACAGGGCTTAGGGGGTTCCAGGCTCCAGGCTTCTGTGTTGCACCCTCTTATAAGCCAAGGTCAAGGACTCTGCAATTCGCTGCATTCCCAGGCAAGTGCCCTTGCTGATTCCGCGTCCGCTCCGGCTCGGCTCTCTTCTCCCTTTGGGTCTCCTCACCGCCTCTCGAATGAGGGGCTGATGAGTGGGGACCGGTCGCTCTCCCAGCATGGTCACGGACATGGCATATGCGCCTCGAGCTGTATAGGGTTTCGGGTTTCGAGGTTAGGGTTTTGGGTTTTGGGTTTAGGGTTTTGGGTTTATGTGCTTAGGGTTTAGGGGGGGGTACATCTTAGAAGGCAGTGCGAAGTTCAGGTGCTTCCCAGGATCGTCGCAAGGTCGCGTTGTTTGCGCAGCCCCGGAATTCTAGTCCTACCGCCTTCAGGTGCGCCAACGCATCTGCGGGTTCGGGTTTAGGGTTTTGGGTTTTGGGTTTTGGGTTTTGAGTTTTGGGTTTTGGGTTTAGGGTTTAGGGTTCAGGGTTTAGAGTTTCGGGTTTAGGGTTTAGGGTTTAGGGTTTTGGAGCACCCTAAAACCCTCCGTTAAGGTCATACAGGCCAGGGGGCCTCTGCCATCTCCTTCAAAACAGCGCCGTAGACCTAAAACCTAATACACCTAACCCCTTGAAACCTCTTTTTGAGGGTTTACGATCTTAGGGGTAGCTTATTGGGGCCCATATCATGAGGGATTCCTACTATTTGAGGGGGTCTATACTCGGGTCCCTGAAACCCCATTTTCTTGGAGACCCGAAAGCCTTCATCGCTACTTGTTCTTATGAGTCTATCTATAAGGTCTCTAGCTTGTGGGCGCTTTCATACATAAACCCCCTACCCCCTACAGTACCTGTAAGCCTAATTCCTGGTAGGGGTAGGCTGGGGGGCAGTTGGTGGGGTGGTGGGAGAATCCCAAACCCTAAACCCTAAACCCCAAACCCCGAACCAGAAACCTCAAAGCTTGAGCCCCTCCCAACTCCTTGCCCGTGAGCCCCTCGCTTGCAGCGCTGGATCTGCGCCTGCGCCTTTCAAAGTTCCGTGGTTGGCTTTTGACTTTCCGTGCATCATAAGGGTTTAGGGTTTAGGGTTTAGGGTTTCGGGTTTAGGGTTTAGGGTTTAGGGCTTAGCCGGGGTGGGACGGCTGACGTCCAGTGCTGAGGAAATTTCGGGGAGTAGGGCCATTTCGGATTGTCAATATGTAGCATTTGACAACGAAAACCAAAAAACAATGGCACCACCACCGGGGCTAGTAGGCTAAGGCCCGCGAAAACCCAAAACCCCTAGGGCTTTAAACCCTAAACACATGGTCCGACTGTCACCCAAGAAGACAATGACAATCCCTCGGTGCACTTTCAGACTTCCCCACCCTAAACCCAAAGCTCGTAGGGTAGACACATGGTCCCTTGATATGGGCCCTTAAACGGGGACCCCTTATGCACGCCCTTTACACCCTACACAACCCAAGGGCCCATACTTCAGAACCCTTCCAAGAAGGGAAGGGACCGTATCAACGGCCCGTATAGGTACCCTTAGAAAAGCGCTGAACCCTAAAACCCGAAACCAAAGCACCTCGCGGAAATACAGCGGTGAAAAGCTGCTGATGTACTGGGCCTGCACCGTGTTGAAATATCCATTGACTTATGTATTTATTAAGGGTGTTTTGGGGTTAGTCTGCGCTGTAGGATTGGGGGGTTTAGGGTGCACAGGGTTTGGGGTGTCTTCGGGTGCAGGGAGTACTTTGCATGATGCGCTGATCTCCTGAGTATTTCTCTACATTGTGGTCCCATCGTCGGTGCCCTACATAAATGGTTTCATGCTGGAATAGCTACCCCAAACATATGATGATTGGAAACACTGTCCACGTCATTATCCGCAGTGTTTTTGTTCATCCTAAACCCTAAACCCTAAACACTAAAACCCCTAAGCCCTAGTTGGTACTAGGATGGCCCTAAACACCCTCTTAAAAAATGTCCTGAATAGGATTCTCTTGAACCCAATAAGGGAAAATAGAAAACACCCCGAAGACCTACCTAGGTACGCTGTGGTACAGGATCCCTAAACCCTAAACCCTAAAGTCTAAAGCCTAAACCCTAAACCCTAAACGTCTCTCTCTTCTCTGTTGCCCTGCGCCACGCACCTGGTTTAGGGTTTAGGGTTTAGGGCTTAGGGCTTAGGGTTTAGGGTTTAGGGTTTAGGGTTTAGGATTTAGGATTTAGGTTCTAGGGTGAACCTCAAACTGTCTAAAGACGAAAGCGATATGCCATTGCGGGGCTGCTGAACCAGGATGGCAGGATGGCCTTTACCCTCTGAAAAATGTTCCTGCACATGATCCTCTGAAACCCAATCAGGGACTATATGACATATTGTTCTAAACCCTAAACCCTAAGCCCTAAACCCTAAACCCTAAACCCTGAACCCGAAACACCCCTCAAAAGTCCTTGCATCCGGCCTCGTCCTCGAACTGATGAGGCACCTGCACCAGGCTTGGAGGGTCTGGGCTGGTGGGCTTGCGGGGTTTAGGGTTTAGGGTTTAGGGTTTAGGTTTAGGGTTTTGGGTTTAGGGTGTAGGGTTTGGGGTTTAGGGTTTAGGGTTCTGGGTCTTTGGCCTTCATGGTGGATGGGCTGGTGGGTCGGAGCGGTTTCCGCCAGAGCCAGGTGTTGTTCAGGGGCTGAGGGGTTGAGGGTTCGGGGTGCAGAGGATGTGGGAGAAACTTGTTCGTTCTCGTAGGTTTTAGGGTTTAGGGCTGAATTCGTTGTCCGGTCTCAACTTGAGAGCCGCAGAGGGTGGGAATCTTCGGGTTGATGTTGACACGTTTAGGGTTTAGGGTTTAGGGTTTAGGGTTCATGACTCCAATACAGTTCCTAAGCACTCTAGGCCCACGGGGTCTTCTCAGTACACTTGGTAAGCAAGGTGACCTACATTATGACCTTTTGTTCTTTTGCTTCTGCCCCTGAACCAGGTGCTTGCAGCAGTACTTGTACATGAACCTGGAAACAAACCTTGCCAGACAGTTGCAATCCATGCCTGAAGCCGCAAATCACGAAGCCAATGTAAGAGTCCGAATTATAACATGTCCTACAAGGGACCACCGTTTAGAGCAACGACCAGACTAGGCCCTGCTGTAAAGCACTTAAGGTCAGCTGGGTCCTTCAAACAAACCCTTCTGCATTCCGACAACCCACACTTAAGGTCAGCTGGGTTCTACAAACACGTCTGCGTTCCGACTACTCAAACTCCCAACTTTAGTTCCGATGTAAGGATACCAACAGCCCTAAACCCCCTTAAAAAACTAATGCCCCAGAACCCTAGTTTTTCTAATAAAACACCATGCAAACCCGTATACAACTTTGGTCCCACCAAAAAAGGGAACAGGAATCCAGCCCGGTTTTTCGAATGAAATACCATGCAAACCTAAACCCTAAACCCTAAACCCTAAACCCTAGACCCTGGACCCTGAACCCTATACCCTAAGCCCGAAACAACTTAGGTTTCCTGCCAAACAAAGGGAACAGGAATTCAGGCGCAGGTGCTTCTCAACCCTGGGTTCGCCTGGCCTCTCTCAGGCCCGCTGAGTCCTTCCTAGGCACCCGCAGTGGAAGGCGAGGGAGGCAACAGGGTTTAAGGCTTAGGGTTTAGGGTTTAGGGTTCAGGGTTCAGGGTTCAGGGTTTAGGGTTTGGGTTTAGTGTTTAGGGTTTAAGGTTTAGGGTTTCAGGCTCAAGGTTAGAACCAGAGCCCCCCCCCCAACCCCCTCCCTCCCTCACCCCACCCTCCGCCTCCATCCCCCACCCCGACAAGCCCCCCCCCCCCCCAAAAAAAAAAAAAACCCTAAACATTAAACCCTAAACCCTCAACCCTAAACCCTAACCCCCCCCCCCAACCAAAAGCCCCTGAGCGCCCTGGCATGCGCTGGCGCGCGATCTTCTTGGCCTGGACTTAGAAACGGGTTCCTTAATGGGTTTAGGGTTTAGGGTTTAGGGTTTAGGGTTTAAGGAAAATTACAACAGGACTATGAGGGAATATGATTAGTAATTATTCCGACCCCTAAATTGAGCTGGGGGATGATTTTTTCCGGGTTCCGGGCTTGCGGGCCCTAAACCGGGTTACCTGCCCTTAAACCCTTTCCCTCGCGCTCTCATGCTATTCAATTAAACTGATAAAGTCTCCGTTTACAAGTGGTGTGCCCACATACCTTAAGACCTCTACTTACAGTATATGACTTACGTAACAATGTTAATGCCAGGTAGCCCGCCAAAAGGCTCATGAATGTAGATCAGCCCTAATGGGTTGTTGCAGGGCTCAGGGTGTTTAGGGGTTCCGGGCGTCGAACACGTCGATCCGAGATTCCGTCCCTCCGCTGTAGGGTTCAAAGACTTCGGACCCACCCCTAAACCCTAAACCCTAAACCCTAAACCCTAAACCCTAAACCCTAAACCCGAAACCTTAAACCCTAAACCCTAAACCCTACCCCCCGCACCCTAAACCCTCAACCCTAAACTCTCTGACGCACACACACACAAAACAAAATACAAAAATAGAGAGAAAAAAACGCACGCCGAAACGCAGACATGAGCCACATTGTGAAACGATAGCCGGCAAGGCAAGATTGATCCGCGCCGTCTTCTCACGCTCCTTGAGCATGGCTTCTTTCTCCTCAGTGTCAGCTTACCCTACATTGCTTCGAGCACACACGAAAACCCTACCTTTCAGTGTATGGTCTACACCACATTTCGCGAGGGTGGCCCAGTGAGCGTTGGCTGAGGTGCCAGCCTCTTCCGGAAGCTTCTCGATCTTCCTTGTGGCAGATGTGAAAGGAAAATATTCTGGAAAAAACTTGCATAGGAGAACCCACAGAGTATGGTGGGGATAAAAGCACGAATACAGGGACCCTGGTACATTTCCCTGCTATGTCCTCCACATTCCTGGCTTTTCCTGATTAGGGGCTTCCCATCTTATTGAGTCAGTGAGACCCAAAGCACTAAACCCTAAACCCCAAACCCCAAACCCTAAATCCTAAACCCTAAACCCTAAACCCTAAACCCTAAACCCTAAACCCGAAGCACTATCCACCCGGAGTTGCTTTAGGGGGTTTGGGCTTCAATCGGGGTTTGAATTCAAGGTGTGTACATGGGGGGGGGTTCCGAAATTACAGGTCCTTGTTCTAAGGGAATCTTACCATTTGGGGTCCATTTTGGGGGTCCCCGATTTTCGTAAACCCCACATAGGTAGAGGGTATGTGTAGGTAGATGGACTTGAGCGTTGAGTGAGGTCTGAGTTGCTGAGTTCACAAGCCCCCCCCCCACCCGGCCGCCCCCCAGAAGGGCACACTTTCAGTTCTTATGGTATCCCAAAAAGTGTAAAGTGTACCCTGAACCCTAAACCCTAAACCCTAATCCCGAAACCCTAAACCCTAAATCCCTAAACCCTAAACCCCAAGAGGTTGTAGGGGCTGAGAACGAAATGCCTCAGACCCTCAGACCCTCAGACCCTCAGACCCTCAGACCCTCAGACCCTCAGACCCTCAGACCCTCAGACCCTCAGACCCTCAGACCCTCAGACCCTCAGACCCTCAACCCTCAACCCCAAAACCCCAAAACCCTAAACCCTAAACCCTAAATCCTGCCCAGGGGCTTGAGGTCTTTCTCCTGAGATCCATGGATTCAATCCAAGAGTAGGGGCAGGGTTCTGGTTTTGAGGGGGTTTGAGAGGGTTTAGTCAGGGTTTAGGGGCAGCTTTGTGACGATGGGACCCCTTGTGGGGATTGTTCTGAGGTACCTGTCCACACCCCCAAGACTGCCCCCCCAACGCTTCCCAACATGGAATCCCTGAAATCCCGCCGAAGCGCCCCCCAATCTGGCGCTTCGGAACAATAGAGGCTTTGCAAAGGGAACCTAGCCAAGGCCTTTTGCGAGTCCTAGAAGCTCCTGTACATCCTGGACTGCGCAGGGCCCTGATTTTGGGGTTTTCGGGCTTCCAGAGATGTATGCCTGAGTCGAAGCGTACATCGAGCACGTGTGCAGAATCTTGCACACACCCTATAAGACCCAAGGCACGAAACCTGAATCTACCTGGACGCGTCGATATCCTCCACGTATTGTCACCCAACCGCAAGTAAATTGCCACGGCCCACTAACAGTACCAATCGCACATCGCTCGAACCGATGTATGAGAACGATATCCTAAAGGTCATGTTGACAGAAGGGCCATTTGGAATGAAACGTTCGAGAGGGTGATCTAGAGCCGACTCGGGAAGTGTGTGCTCGCTGAAGACAAGACTCATGAACAACAAAACCCTAGGCCCTCAACCCTGGGCCCTATTCCCACCCTAAACCCTAAACCCGAAACCCTAAAGCCTAAACCCTATTCCCTAAACCAACCCTGAACCCTAAGTACGCACAGCTGAGCATCGATTTCCAGCTTCTTCCGCTTCTTCTGAGCCTGCTGCAGCAAGCAAAACAGGGGGGTTCGACAGGACCCCGATTCAGCAGTCCTGCTGAGTAGCTAAGGGTTGGAGTTTAGGGTTTAGGGTTTTAGGGTTTAGGGTTTAGGGTTTAGGGCTTAGGGTTTGGACTCTCTGAATCTCTCAGTGGATGCACTCTTGCATCAGCTGCACGAGAGCTTCTGAATTTCCGAGGCAGGAAAGCCCAGGCAAGCTAAGGATGCAGGCCTGGCGGGCTCCATTCGGTGAAGAACCCGGAACCCTGAACTTTAGCAAACCCTAAACCCTAAACCCTAAACCCCTAAACCCTAAACCCTAAACCCTAAACCCCAAACCCTAAACCCTAAACCCTAAACCCCTAAACCCCTAAATCCCTGAATCCCACTGGCCCCAGGTGGTCTTGTGGGACAAGATGCTGAGTGCTTCTTCAAGACCAGTCTGGAACGAACCCTGAGTTGGCAGCCCTGAGACACATCGCGACAGTGTCTGGGTTTCAGGGTTTAGGGTTTAGGGTTTAGGGTTTAGGGTTTAGGGTTTAGGGTTTAGGGTTTAGGGTTTAGGGTTTAGGGTTTAGGGTTTAGGGTTTAGGGTTTAGGGTTTAGGGATTTAGGGATTTAGGGATTTAGGGTTTAGGCTTTAGGGTGTATAGGCTTGCAACAAGCTAAGGCTGTCGGGCAGCACGCCTTGACCACCCCAATCCTGCAACCCCTAAGTGAAAACCTGCGAAACCCTTTTAAACCCTAAACCCTAAACCCTAAACCCTAAACCCTAAACCCTAAACCCTAAACCCTAAACCCTAAACCCTAAACCCTAAACCCTACACTTTTAAACCCTAAGCCCGTCAGCCAAAGCTTCGCCTGTGACAAGTGGTTCAAGTCCAGCAGCAGCTCCTGCACTGAAGCTGACTATTGGCGGGAAGGGGGGGGGGGGGGGGGGCTTCTGCACCTTCCGTTCATATGTTAGCCCTAAACCCTAAACCCTAAACCCTAAACCCTAAACCCTAAACCGATCATCTTAAGGGAGGCACAAGGAAGTGAGAAGACCAGACACCTCGAAGTAGAGCTTGACTCAGGTCTTAGGACTTCGGGTTTCAGCCGTTCAGCCTTTCAAGCGAAGCCAGTTTTTTGGGGGGTGTTTTTTTTTGTGGGGTTTTTTGGGGTGGTATGTTTTGGGGTTTAGGGTTTAGTGTTTAGGGTTTAGGGCTTTAGGGTTTTGGGGTTTTAGGGTTTTAAGGTTTTAGGGTTTTAGGGTTTTAGGGCTTGGGGTTTAGGGTGTAGGGTTTAGGGTTTAGGGTTGGGGTTTAGGGTTTAGGGTTTAGGGTGGTTTAGGGTAGTTTAGGGCTTAGGGCTTAGGGTTTAGGCTAGTTTACGTAGGGTAGTTTTGGGTAGTTTTGGGTAGTTTAGTATTTAGGGTAGTTTAGGGTAGTTTGGGGTAGTTTAGGGTAGTTTAGGGTAGTTTAGGGTTTAGGGTTTAGGGTTTAAAGGTTAGAAAACCCCCCCCTCAAAAAAAACAAATGAAAACAAAATTACCCAAAAAGAACCCCCACCCCTTAGCAGCGACCTTCAAGTCTGGGGCTTAGTTGCTAATAGGTTGGAATGTTCCCCCCCTTATTCTAACAGCCCTTTTCTAGGGTTATCATAGGGGGGGGGGTACTTATTCCCTATTCAGGACTGCGAGCAAAAGGGTTTAGGGTTTAGGGTTTAGGGTTTAGGGTTTAGGGTTTAGGGTTTAGGGTTTAGGGTTTAGGGTTTAGGGTTTAGGGTTTAGGGTTTAGGGTTTAGGGTACTCGGGGTGAAGAGAAGTGACCCCTAAACTCGGGAACTGGGGATGCAAGGCAGGCTTTGCTTTCGCGGCGCGGGGGCCCGAAGGTGCGTGAAGTTTAGGGTTTAGGGTTTAGGGTTTAGGGTTTAGGGTTTAGGGTGTTGGACAAGATAATAAATGAAAAGATGTCCAAAAGAAGGATACAAATAATAGAGCTTCAGAAACTAGAAAACCCCCAAAAAGAAGAAAAAAGATTATTAATAAGACTTCATATTTTTTAGTGAATTCTCTTAATAAATCTCTAGACCAAAAATATGAAAACTATAAATTAATCCAAATAAAAGATGATAAAATATAAGAAAATAATTCTATGAGAAGTGAATTCCAGTCCAACAATAAATATTAAATCCTGTAAAGATAAATAGAATTATAATAAGAGCAAAGAATAATAACCAAGAACTATTAATAAGAAAACAAAATGAATCTGCATCTTCCTGGGTCCGAAACCCCAGTCCCCCCAATGCCCTCCAACAAGTCCTCGATCTCTTTCAGCTCCAATTTCCGGTCTCGGACATCGTCCTCTCCCAAGGCCTTCTCCTCCTCGAGGACAGTTGCAGGCAGGCATAGGGGGTTTGTACAAGCCTCTTATGAGCAGCAAAGAGGTTGACTAAGACACAGACTCTGAGCCTAAACCCTAGACCCTCAACCCTAAGGGAAGCTGCACCCCTGAGACTGTCCGAGTGGGCCCAGGGTAGTAGGATTTAGGCGATTTTATGGTTGAGGGTTTACAATACAAGTGCGTGGGTTGCCTTTTGGCGGCTGCCTTGTAGGCGGCCTCTGTTGGAGTTAGGGTTTAGGTTTTAGGGCTTAGGGCTTAGGGCTTAGGGCTTAGGGTTTAGGGTTTAGGGTTTAGGTTTAGGGTTTGCAGAAGGGTTTAGGGTGTGGGGGGGGGGGGGGTGCGGATGTGCAAAATCAACGCTCTCGGGTTTGGGCAGCATTTGGTGGCATTGGTCCCCAGGGGGAACGGTTCCAGGTACGATGATCCGCGACTTTCCCGCTTGAGGGTTTAGGCTCAGGTTTGGATACCCCAAACCCTGATCACCAAACGCCAAACCCTAAGCCTGCAAGTGCATGTCGTTTGCTCTGTCCTCCACCCTCTCCAGGTCACCCTCATCGAGGATGTCCTGCTTAGACAATTATCATGGGTTCCCCTACTATATAACCCCCTTAACCCCCCCTCAGGTTCCCCCCATACTTAAGGCTAACTAAGCCTAACTATGGTTATACAAGGGGGAACCTACGTGGGGGTAGTATAGAGGGGGGGCCTAAACCCTAAACCCTAAACCCTAAACCCTAAACCCTAAACCCTAAACCCTAAACCCTAAACCCTAAACCCTAAACCCAAAGGTCGTAGGGAAACCCATGGAATTAGGGCTTACGGTAAGCTTTCGGGACATCGGCGTGCATGGCTTTTATATGTTGGCGGTCGCCGAAAACCGCGAGCATGGACTGCTGAGGACTTATGGAGAACTACACAAAGCAACACCGAACCTGGGCTTAGGGTTTAGGGTTTAGGGTTTAGGGTTTAGGGTTTAGGGTTTAGGGTTTAGGGTTTAGGGTTTACCTAGGGTTTATAGGGTTTAGGGTTTAGGGTTTAGGGTTTAGGGTTTAGGGTTTAGGGTTTAGGGTTTAGGGTTTAGGGTTTAGGGTTTAGGGTTTAGGGTTTAGGGTTTAGGGTTTAGGGTTTAGGGTTTAGGGTTTAGGGTTTAGGGTTTAGGGTTTAGGGTTAGGTTTAGGGTTTAGGGTTTAGGGTTTAGGGTTTAGGGTTTAGGGTTTAGGGTTTAGGGTTTAGGGTTTAGGGTTTAGGGTTTAGGGTTTAGGGTTTAGGGTTTAGGGTTCTAAGCCCTTTTTTGAGCCCTAACCCTAAGCTCTACCTAACGCAAAGACTTAAACCCCAAGCCCGAAGACCTTCTAGCACAACTCAAAACCCTACGTCCGGAACCCAACATCCAGGCCTTCATTTCCCCATAAGAAGCCCTACACAGGGCGGTTTTGAGGAGTTGTGATTATTGTTTACTAGGGTCTAGTAGCCCATCCAACATGGCCCAAAAGCGCACGTGCCACCCTCAACGTGGGGGATTGCTGAAAGTTATTTGGGGTTCTTCGGTTCCTAGCCCCTTATTGGTATCCTGGCGAGGGTGTTGGTACGCTGTGGATTCATCCAGAATTAGAACGGGTTCTGGCCAATAGGGGTTTTTGCAGCATGCCCAAACCCCCACGTCCCTCAAACAACCGGAACTCCGGTTCGGGATTTAGGGTTTAGGGTTTAGGGTTTGGGGTTTAGGGTTTAGGGTTTAGGGTTTAGTTTAGGGTTTAGGGTTTAGGGTTTAGGGTTTAGGGTTTAGGGTTTAGGGTTTAGGGTTTAGGGTTTAGGGTTTAGGGTTTAGAGTTTAGAGTTGATTCAGGGTCAAGGTCCACGCCCAGCCAGCCTTGTAGAAGTCCCATGAGAGCACCGTGCCTGACTGCTTAAGGGCCCCAAGCCCCAAGCCCTAAAGCCCTAAACCCCAAACCCCAAGCCCTAAACCATACTGCAAATCCCAAGGACGCCCTGCCAAAACAGCCTTCCCAGTTTCGCCCCCACAATAAGCCCAAACCCTAAACCTTGCAGATGAGTCCATCTTAGGGTAGCTACATGGTCCCTGAATATAGGCCCTTAAATGGCGGCCCCTTCATATACCCTATATACCCTCTTCAAATAAGAGCCCATACTTCAGAACCCTGGGGTTTAGGGTTTAGGGTTTAGGGTTTTAGGAGCCCAGGCAAGGTCCAGAGCCCTGAGGCTCCCAAACCCGAAGAGCTCTCAAGGCTTTAGGGTTTAGGGTTTAGGGCGTCCGAGTCCCGCTTTGAGGGTTTAGGGCTTTTGGGTTCTGGGTGCAAAGGTTGCAGGGGTTGAAGGCTTGAGGGTTCGGGTTTAAGAGTTTAACCCTTCAATTAGGGGTCTAGGAGTTTAGGGATTTAGCAGTTCAGGGTTTACGGGCTTAAGATTTCAGGGTCGTGGCGGCCGAGCAGCTTTTCAGGTCTTTGATGTCGGGGATGGGCCGGGCCTGAGACGCAACCGGTTTAGGGTTTAGGGTTTAGGGTTTAGGGTGTAGGGTTTGGGGTTTGGGGTTTGGGGTTTGGGGTTTAGGGTTTAGGGCTACTTGAAGGTCATGGGCCTTGTGCTGGCTTCCTGCCAGATATCTGCCCTACAGGGTTTCAGAGGGTTTTGGGGCTT
This sequence comes from Symbiodinium natans, assembly GCA_905221605.1. Taxonomy (NCBI): domain Eukaryota; class Dinophyceae; order Suessiales; family Symbiodiniaceae; genus Symbiodinium; species Symbiodinium natans. The sequence continues at coordinate 737,991 of CAJNDS010001358.1, read as the reverse complement.
CTAGAAGCTTCAGGGTTTTAGGGTTTAGGGTTTCAGGGATGAGGCTTTCAGGAGGGTTTTAACCCTCAACCCTCAACCCTCAACCCTAAACCCTGCTGCGGTTGCTCCTATGCCGGCGTCACTAAGGTGATGATGCTTAACCCTAAGCCCTAAACCCTAAACCCTAACCCCTAAACCCCAAACCCTAAACCCCAAGCTCTGGGTCCCCGCAGAACCGGTCATGCTTGCGCTGGCCGCCGGCCATGAGAGGAAAAGCCGCACAGGCTTTTATGCCGGCTCTGTGCTTAAGATCCCCAGTAAACTAGAACCCTAAACCCTAAACCCTAAACCCTAAACCCTAAACGTTTAGGGGTTAGGGTGTCTATAGGATTAGGGAGGAGAGATTGGGGGGAAATTCGGAGACAAACACCATGTTCGAGGGTGGTTCAGGCGGTCTTGCGGGGTAGTAGAGTCTCGGTGCGGGGTTTGGAGTTCAGGCATCGGCTTCTTGGGTTTTAGGGCTTAGGGTTTGGGGTTTGGGGTTTGGGGTTTGGGGTTTGGGGTTTGGGGTTTGGGGTTTGGGGTTTGGGGTTTAGGGTTTAGAGTTCCCGCCTAAAATCAACGGCGAACTTCCTCAGGCTGAGGCGCTGAGGGACTGGAGGTTGGGGCAGTGGAGGATTTAGTTGTTTAAGGGGTTTTGGGTTTGGGTTTATAGGATTGCAGGGTTTAGGCTTAGGGTTTAGGGTTTGGGGTGTTAGGACTGCAGTTGGGGTTTAAGCCTTAGGGTTTTTAGGGTTGGCCCTCCCCTTTAGCAGCTTTAGCAGAATACGGCCGCGGGCAAAGTTCATTCGTGACATGGAGCCAGCGTATGGAGGTTGAGGGTTTAGGGCCTAGGTGCGCGAAGCAAAAACGGAGCTTCGATCGTAGAGACCAAACAACAGGGCCCATGACTTGGACGTTGCACGTTCGCTCGGATCACCCTGAAGCCAGAACCCTTAAAGCCTTAAACCCTAAACCCCAACAAAACTACAGACGGTGCCCCAAGAAGTCGGGTACGGGTTGCGGCTTAGGGTTTAAGGGCTTGTAGGGTCTGGAGTACAGTGCTCGCTGAAGACCTAAACCCTAAACAGTAAGCCCCAGCCCCAAGATGTCTCACGGGCTCCCCTACTACCCCAATCATACCACCCCTTCTAGGTTCCCCCTCTTCAAGGCTATTTAGACATTTAAACCTAATTCAGGTTATTTGAGCGAGGGAACCTAGAGGGGGGTTAGTAGGGAATGTTGCACAGGTTCGCAGGTCGATGTTTGGCAACGGATCGGGCGTGGCGCGCCGAGCTTCTCCTCGTGAACCTACCTTAGATCCCCACATTGTAATTCCTTTGAGCGAGGGAGTTAGGGCCATATATACATTTTTTCTATTTATTTATATATTTTATATTCCTATTTATATTCATATTCATATTCATATTTATATTTATTTTTATTTTTACATTTATATTTATACTTTTTATACCCTTTAAGGGATTCTGTAGGGCCCTCATTCCCTAATCTTGCGGTTGCAGTCTGCTAGCCATTCCCTCAGGTACCGGACAAATGGAACTACAAGTGGGGGTCAAGGTGCTGTACAAATCGGCTGTGTGCTGACAGCTTCGATTGCCACGACATGGCTTTATCTGAGGCCTTGCTGTTTACGTCTCCTGTCTTTGAAACCTGAAGATTGGGATGTTCCCCCCTTAAACTAACAGTCCTTAATCGGGATTACAATAGGGGCCTAAACCCTAAACCCTAAACCCTAAACCCTAAACTCTAATTCAGGACTGTTCGTATCAGGGGGAACATCCCAACCTGAAAAGCCCGAAATATCTGACAAAGCAAACGCCTAGCCGCAGAAGCCTGGCCTGCGAATCTCACCGCAAAAGCAAACCCTAGTCATTTCCAGCCTCCAGGGTTTAAGGGTTTAGGGTTTAGGGTTTAGGGTTTAGGGTTTAGGGTTTAGGGTTTAGGGTTTAGGGTTTAGGGTTTAGGGTTTAGGGTTTAGGGTTTAGGGTTTAGGGTTTAGGGTTTAGGGTTTAGGGTTTAGGGTTTAGGGTTTAGGGCGTCTCGCCGCGCAGCGGCAGTAAGTGAGTAAGTGCCATGCGTAAATGGCGCCCCTACACACCCAGGGGGTGTGGGGGGCGGCATGTCACGCGAAGGCATCTCTTGTCAATGTAATCCAACAATTTCATTGGTGCTGGGTTCTTCTCCCCACCCGCTGTGAGCTTTCACAGGCCAGCACCCAAACCACTGCCTTTTAGGGTTTAGGGCTGTCGCCCTCAATTCCCACCATTGCTTTCCCTACAAAAGGCGTGGTGAAGGTAGTGGGGCGGGGGTCAGGTAAGGGGGAAGACAGGAGGCAGTTGAGGCCAGGCTCTAGGGCGGCGGCTTGAGGGGGGGGGGGGTCAGGGACGGGCCAGGTAGGGGGGGTCAGCAAGGGCGGCGTTTTGGCTCGGGAAGGGGTACCCCCCATGGCGGACCCTGGAGCCCTAGGGGCCCTCTATTCGACCATTCTCCAATGGCTCCCATTGTCCATCCAGTAAAGGTGTCCATCACTGCCGGGTATCTTCTGGGTCCAGGCACCCTAGAAAAGGGTGGGTACGGCCGAAGCAGGCCGGGTGGGAATTTAGGGTTTAGGGTTTAGGGTTTCAGTGTCTAAGGTTTAACATGTTCTAGGCCATTCAGAGATCCGCGAAGTCGATATTTGCCTCCTGCATTCTCTGACGGACTTTGGACATCGGCTTTGTGTCCTTTGGGTCCTGGCGCAGCTTCGCTCGTGCAAAGCCCTGAAACCCTAAATCCTAAACTTTTTGGCTTTTGCATACATCCTTTTTTACATACTGTTAGGAATAGGCATAGAACAATCATAGTCGTACAACCTTTAGGATCTGCATAAAATTGCACTTTTCCATTCCTACAAAAAACTGAATCTAAATTTGCATATAGCCGAATATATGTATACATACGCATACTCATATAAATATAACTTCCTACACCGTGTTTTCAACATATGATTCTAGATTTGTTTTCTTGCTGTCTGTCGCTTGCCTTGTTTGCGTGTTTCATTGCGAATGCTAACTTTAACGTAATGAATGCTTAGGTTTTGAACTGTTTCATGTTGCTAATGTACATGCAGAAGTGTTCAAAACACAATATCGAGCTTTGAAACTTTATGGTCTATTTATGCCTGTAAAATGCCCACAAAATCGCCTGTTTAACTTCTGTTTATGTTTTCCACTTAATGCAGGAAAAACCACCATCATCATGTGCCCGTGATGTGGATTCTGGTGATCAACAAATATTAGTACCACTATGGTGCTCACTCGTAGCCTTATGTTGTAAGTTAACGAGTCGGCTCTAGATCACCCTCTCGAACTCCTCATTCCAAGATGGCCCTTCTGCCAACATGAGCTTGTCACTATCGTTCTCATACATCGGCTCGAGCGACAGAGAGTCCAAGGATTCAACCGGGCCTCAGGCTCTCGAAGTTATGGTCCCTCCTGGGGTTCCTCTGGTCCCTCCTGGGGTTCCTATGACAATTACGGGGGGGGTTGTTTGAAGGGCCCCTGAGGGGAGAAAAAAACGAACAGGGAAGCCGCCCTGCGAAAGCACGGCACAAATCCGAGTTTCTAGGGTATACTCAAAAAAGGAGGCGCCTACGGCTTAGAGGCCCTAAACCCTAAACCCGAAACCCTAAACCAATGTTGGAGGATCGAACATTGGATGCGCACCTTGACAGGGGCTGCAGCTTTCGCCTGCGCAGCCTTTCGGGGACCGCGAAGGCGTGAATGGACCCCGAACGTGGGTCTCTAGGGTTTAGGGTCTAGGGTCTAGCGTCTAGGGTCTAGGGCTTAGGGCTTAGGGTTTAGGGTTTAGGGTTTAGGGTTTAGGGTTTAGGGTTCAGGGTCCGCGGCTTCGAGTTGCTGCACTCTCCCCAAATGAAGCTTTCCCTGCAAGTGTCGTACATGGCAAGCCATCTCCCGGCTAACCCAGCATCACATTAGCAACTTGAGTTGCCCCTTGTGGCTACCACGCCCTTGCTGAAAACGCACGGGTTCAGGATGTCATGATGCAGATTCATGCAAGGCTTAGCGTTTCGGTTGAGACCAAGCCCAGAAGATCAAAGCCTAGCGCATCCTCTACCACCCTAAACCCAAGTTCTGCGGATTGGGGGGGGGGGGGGGGGTTTGAGGGGGTTTAGGGTTTAGGGTTTAGGGTTTAGGGTTTAGGGTTTAGGGTTTAGGGTTTAGGGTTTAGGGTTCAAGGCTTCGCCAACCCAGACCCAGAAACATATCACATTTGGCTGAAGATGAGGCCTTTCAAACAGTGCTTTTGGGCTAAGCCCGGTGCACCGCCCCAAACTAAACTCCAGACCTCCAGCACTGGGTCGCTATTCCCCTGAAGAACCCTCTCTCTCTCTATATATATATGATATATATATATATATATATGATATATATGTATATATATATATGCTCACCCCCCCCCCCCCCAATGGACCCACCGCGGGTGGCAGCCGAGTCCTAGCCAGATCAAGGGAAAAAAACAACAAAGCAAGAAACAAACAAAAACCAAAAAACCAGAAAAAAAAAATAAATAAAAATAAAAATAAAGGTTAAGGGTTTAGTGTTAATTGCCGTCTTAGGTTTACATGTCTGAATCTTAAACCCTAAAACGTTAAACCTTCACCCTATAGGGTTTAAAGGTTAAGGGTTTATATAGGTTTAATTGCCAGCTTAGATTTAAATGTCTAAGTAAAGAATCCTAAAACTTTAAATCTTATCCCTATGGGGTTAAAGGTTAAGGGTTCAATATGAACTGCCGGCATAGGTCTAAATACCTAAACCTTAAACTTAAACCCTAAACCTTTAAATGTCTTAACCCTATAGGGTTTAAAGGTTAAAGGCTTAGCGTTAATTGCCGGAATAGGTTTAAATGCCTAAATCTTAAGCCCGAAACCTTTAAACCTTAGCCCAACAGGGTTTAAAGGTTAAGGGTTTCAAATTAGTTGCAGGCTTAGGTTTAAATGCCTACATCTTAAATCCAAAACCTTTCAAAATCTTAATCCTATAGGGTTTAAAGGTTAAGGGCTTGGCTACAGGTTTAAATGGGGTAACTCTTAAACCCTAAGCCTTTAAACCTTAACCCTACAGGGTTTAAAGGTTAAGTGTTTCAAATTAGTTGCAGGCTTAGGTTTAAATGTCTACATCTTAAACCCTAAACATGTAAAAATCTTAACCCTATAGAATTTAAAGGTTAAGGGCTTAGCTTTAATTACCGGCATAGGTTCAAATGCGTAAATCTTTAACCCTTAACCTTGAAACCTTAACCCTAGAGGGTTTAAAGGTTAAGGGTGTTGTTTGCAGGCTTAGGTTTAAATGCCTAAATCTTAAATTACAAGCAAAATCCAACAGAAAGAAAAACCCTCCGTGTGTGTGTGTGAGAGATTGAATTAAGGAATACAGTCAAAAATCCGGTCACCGGAAATCACCGGACAGCATAGGTTTTATCGGTATTTGCGGTACTTTTGCAAAGATCAAGGCCCGCGGTGGGTCCATTGGGGGGGGAGGGGGGGTGACCTCCATATATATATATATATATATGTATGTATATATGTATGTATGTATGTATGTATATATATATATATGTATATACCTTATACAGCCCCCCATGCCTAAGTAGCCCCGACATTACCCCCTAAAGGTCTCTTATGATGCTTATAAGAGTCCCTCCTTGAGTCCCCCTGAAGTTTTTCTGAGGTCGCCACCTTCTCCTTCTCCTTCTCCCTCTCCCTCTCCTTCTCCTTCTCCTTCTCCTTCTCCTTCTGGGCCTTGGTAGTCCAGTGACCGTATTACAATAAGGGTTTAGGGTTTAGGGTGTAGGGTTTAGGGTTTAGGGTTTAGGGTTTAGGGTTTAGGGTTTAGGGTTTAGGGTTTAGGGTTTAGGTTTTAGGTTTTAGGGTTTAGGGTTTAGGGTTTAGGGTTTAGGGTTTAGGGTTTAGGGTGTTTTTGAGTTGGTTACTTTATCGGGGAACCTTGAACCCCACAAAAGGGAAAAGGAGTACTACTGGGCCATCAAGAACCCCCTAAACCCTGAACCCTTGTAACCCTAAACCACAAAAAGGGTACCACTGGGCTACGAGGCTGCCCAGTAACGTAGGCTTAAAAAGGGCGCCCTTTTAAAAGGGTGCCCTTTTTTCCTTACAGGGGTTTACAAGGGAACCTAAAATTCCCCAAAAAGGGAATAAGGGTACTACTGGGCATCCTAGGCTATCAAGAGTGTAAAAGCAGCTGCCGATCTGCCAAGGGGCCCTTAGGGCCCTCTCCTTCTCCTTCTCTCGCTGCTCTCTTTCTTGTCGCTCGCGCTCGCGCTGCCTCTCCTCGTCCATCTCCCGCTCCTTCCGCTTCTGCTCCTCCTGCGCAGCGCCCTCTAAACCCTAAACCCTAAACCCTAAACCCTAAACCCTGAACCCTGAACCCCTGAATTGGTATTCTCAGTAGGGTGTCGGAGGAGCTGTTAGGGCGGTGTACTTCGTAGCTGCTTCTTGCTGGCTTTGAGTCAAGGCGCCTTCGGATACACGAGGTGAGAACTACTAAATGAAACAGAAAGGTAAAGGGAGATACGACCTCGGTACCTCGGTGCTGTTTAGCGGGGTCGAACTAGGATGAGTTTCACAAGAGTTTAGGGTTTAGGTTTTAGGGCCAGGGTTTAGGGGGTCCCTGGTTTTTGGGTTTGGGTTTTAGGGTTGTTTGGGAAGGGGGGGGGGGGGGGCACCTTTCATAGGTGCAATCCCCCCCCCAAAGCACCTGAAGCCCGAATCCATACATGGGTTTGCATCTATGCCGCTTGGCATTGGGTGCCGCAGAGCCCATGATTTAGATCAGCCACTCCACTAGGACTTGAACCCGAAACCCAAGAACATGAGAACCTTTTGAGCCCTAAACCCTCAAGCCTGAACCCCAGAAAAACCCGGTCAACTCTACAGCCCTGTGGGGCTGCAGCACAGCCTGCTCGGCAGACGCCGCCGTTTGGCTGACCTCTCCGCAGGCATGGGGTTTAGGGTGAAGGGGTTCGGGATTGAGGTTGAGGGTTGGTTGGCCGGGGGAGAGGGGGGGGGGGGGGGGGCCGAGCAAAAAAGGCATTGGGACCTGGGGCTTAGTGGCCTTAGGATTTGCAGGTGTAAAGATGGGCAGCAGATGTTGCTTGTGTCTTGTCAGGAGCAGGAAGAGGCGTGTGAGACACCACTCACAATTCAGCTGAAAAGCACTACTAAACTACGAAAATTCTACAGCGGGAGGCCCTAGTCCCACCCACTTTGCCTCCGACTACTTTCTCCCGAACGCAGGTCCACCCACGACCCCGAAAAGTCCCACCCAAAATTTTCACCGAGGGAGGGCAACGAGAAATGGCACACATGTTATCCACCATGAACTGGAAGAAGCTTTTCCCCGAGGGAACGCAAGTCCCACCCACAGGTTTCATGTGGGTTTTTGCAAACTTCCACATGCGACAAAACATGTCAAACACCATGTATACGCATGTAACGCAGCGAAACGATGCATCCATGACATCTAGATCTTCGAGTCTCTCACACCCGAGATTCACATACCAAGTGTCTCCCACATCCGACAACACGTTTGTTCGTAAACCATGGTTTAGGGTTTAGGCTTTAGGGTTTAGGGCTGGGTTGCGGTTTCGGGGTTGGGGTTTAGGGAAGCCTAGGGATTCTTTCCCGGCTTGTGGGCAAATGTTAGTCTAGTTGAACGATACCCTGTCCTAGATGTGTGTATGGGGTTGAACGATACCCTTGGGTTCGATTTGAAGCAACATGCCGCATCAGACTGGATTGGCAGTCAAGAACTTCCTCTTTGGAGCCATTTACACATCTACAGCGATGCCGGACATATCCCGATTGCAACTGCATCGGGTAACAACTTCAACCGCAGGCACATCTGTAGAAGCAGAATACGAAAGCTGACCGTTTTGGTCGGAGGAACCTGAAATCCCAATGAACAGGAAGTTGATGAGGTCGACCGCGGCATCCCTTCCCCCAATGAACGCATGGATTTTACGGCTACCAATAGCAGCAAATTCGTTGCGAAATTATGTAAATCTCGAGGGAACGCTTGGCCTAAGTACCCCTCTGTACATGATGAGGTTACATCCATGGTCGTTTCCCCCAAGTAAACGCAAGCGGGGGCGACGTTTACATATTCTTCCCCCGAGTGACTGCGATGATCCAAACAGAGTGGGGGGCGACTAGGGCCG